>JAMKCH010082871.1:0-10373 GCA_023653785.1 Ophioderma brevispina
TGATCCTTATCAGGGCTGTAGCCGTGTAACTAAAGGTCGGAACCTATACAAAACTTACCTTTTTAATATATAAAAGGGTATTAAATATATTGTGGGATTTACAATAGCAATTGTATAAACTACAGCTGTATACTTTTCACACTTAAAATTCAATTTCAAAAGTCTGCAAATTTTGCACCACTGCTTGGCATTGCCATCTTGGATCAGGGAAATAACCCTGATGGATTCATCAGACTTTACAAAATAAAATGTACATGTTATGTACACATGCACTCTTCTCTTAAAGTCCTGCTCATTTATCAGGGGTGGCTTGTGACCTAAGGTCACAAATTCGCCAGTTACCGCACAGAACTGGGCAAAACAAAAACAAAAAAAGTTTTTTACCTTCCCACACATTGAGTTTGTATCCTGTCCGTTTGCATACACCATCACATTAAAACCTTCTTGTGCTCTGGTGGGGGGGGAAAAATATTGCTGCTGTCGTTACTGGCAATTACCTGACAGCGGCTGCTTTTGCCGCTGTTGTCTAAGCCAAGTACAAGCACACGTTTTTTCATGGGAATTCCTGTCATAAAAAAACAACAAACCAGTAAAATTTTAAACGATGGACCTACAGGAAAATGGAATCTAGGCTTGTGATTATATTTTTAAGGGATTAGCAGCAATATATTGCGAGAGAATCTCCATCCTGTGGAAATGCATGTAATCGTGATAAGTGGTGTACAATTCCATGTAACTGCTTAATGTAGAACCAACCACCAAATAGTGAAAAAAAACTAGTATTGAGGAAATTGGTCATACCGCTCCCGCAAATAGACATCCGCGACGGCGTCTCCAAAGTCTGGCAACTAACAGCTGCTTGTGGTTTACAACAGTACAGAATTAACAAAGATCAATATGTTTGTGTTTTGCAGGTCCCACTGTATTGATCATGGTGTACACTATCCTTCTGGCATCTGACAATCGGTGATATATATTCACTGGGAAAGGCTTTTTTGTGTATCTCAAGTCGGATTTTGATACACCATATAGAAAGTACAGAATCGGATAAAAGTGATGCCTTGCCTTTCATCACGGATTTCAAGCCAACCACTTGCAAGGTTATGTTCGTATATCCATGCCAGTTTCCAAAAATATAAAATATGACTTTTGTTGATTTTTTCGATGTTTCGGATTAGCAATCGCTGCTAATCCCTTGAACTACTTTTTGTTGAATGCCTTGTGCATCCCCATTGTCCAGAATGACCCGTCCCCTCTAATGGCACTTTTCAGACCCCTGTTTCTTTTTTGCCATTGCTTGCCCCCACCTGCATTAAGTTCCTGCCAGAGCGCGATTTTACGGGTGCACATGCACAATCATGTTTAATTTGGATTTTCTCCTGTGCATGTACATTTAACTCCATGCAACTTGTGCAGTACAGAGAACCAAAGTTGGTCAATTTTAGGTCACAAGACAAAGTAGTGCCACTTTGTTATTCAGTTGATGTTTAAAGTTTTTTTTTTAATTTCTGATGAACCATTCTGTATCATGTTTTAGAGCCTTTTTTTGTCTATAATGGTTTAAGAGGTGCATTTCGTGATTTCCAGCACCTTCTGTTTTTATTCACTGTTCAATCGATATCCCTGTGAGAAAAGCTTCATTCACAAAGTTTGGTTAATCCCAATCTGGCAGTTTTTGTTTATGAGCAATTGCTTTGTTCCCACGGTCCCCTAGCCACTGTGCTGTAAATTGCTGTCCGTTTACGGCAGTGTGGCAAATTCCTTCAAAAATTTTGTATAGGCAGTTTTTTTGACAATTTTATCATAAATGGGATCTTTTGTCATAGTTAGAATTGTAAAAAATGCTATACAAGCCAAAATTTTTGTAGCCGATTTTTTTTTTTTTTGTTTTGTTTTTTTTGTTTTACTCAAAATGGGTAGCATTTTGCTATGCTAACGGGAATTTGCAACATGTTTTACGGACAGAAATACAAAAATTGCGATTTCTTACAGATGCGACGAATTGCACATAAGATTAGACATGTGGATTACTGAGGCTAACGGTTTCAGATGATATAAAAATCTCATCTTTCCTTGAGGTTAATCGGGGACAAGTTGTAGATCACGAAAACCCCTTTAATTTTATTTTGGTATGTGTGCCCGTAACTAGTATTATTTTTGTGCATGTGAAATTTTGGTTCCACATGGACCGGTGCATTAAATTTAGCTAGTAAACCGAGCACTGGTTCCTGCTGAATTTCTAAGCTTAAAAAGGTAAATTTTAGCAAAAAATAAAATGTTTGTAATATTATGTCTGGACTCACATCTGACACCAGTGCCTGCTAAGCATACTCGAGTTGCCTATCTTTTATTAACCTGACGTATTTTACTGGCCCTCGAGTCCTGCAGTAATGACAACATCAGTACAAATAATAGTAGAAACACTTTTGCTAACTTATGTTTCTCTAAATGAGTCCATAGCAAAAGTTACTTTCGGGCTATATAACCTCAGTAGACAACCAGAATATTTTTTAATTATTTTCATGAAGAATACAACTTAAAAGAGCAAATTTGATGTACTTTTCCAAGGACGATAATTTCACTCACAGACTAAAACGTATAACCATACAGGGATGGGTGTGGTTAAGGGAGATGGGGTAATGTGAGGTAAGTTGGTAGGGAAAAGGAAAGATGGGTGTTTTGGCAAGGGAAAGATGGGGTGTTGAAAAGGGTGGGATGGGTGGTTGAGAAGCATTACTGAACAAGTCACATGTTGTGCACTGCAAACTTGTGGGATCTATTTTTAGTACATAGTTTGAAATCGCTCTCACTGGTTGATTTCATGCCAACTGACACTGCCACCTGAGTTGTATTCACTCAAGGATAACACTGTGTGTCTACCATTGCTCTAAAAGGTTGAAGTGTGCATTTAATGCATCATGGACATTACATGTATGAATGTGTAACGTCCATGACGCACATTTGCACACAAATCGGCCATCCCCCTTTAAATAGATTTTTTTTGAGGTCTGATGTTCCCAACACCCGGGTTGATGTATCGAAACACCAGACCTCGAACAACAGACCTCAGACCCGTAAGTGAATTGCTTCCGGGTCTGATGTTTTCGAGGTCCGAGATCTTTGTTTCGAGTCTGATGTTTCGAGACATTCCCCCCCCCGGGTGTTTCGAAACAACATGACCTCGAAACAACCGCCCTCAGACCAAATCAAGATTTTCACCCGAATGTGTGGAATAATATTCGACGCATAGAGAACCCACATATGCCCTATTGGGGCCCATGTGGAATTTCAGTTTTGTGGCAAGCCGGGCAATGTGGGCTTGGTATGGCAGGCTATTGTTATCAGACGTGAATCTGTATCGTATATCAAATTTTGGTCTACTCTTGAGGGTCCAAAATGTGTGGGCATAAGACAGTAAGTGTGCAAGTATTTGGGGTGGTACGCTTTTGCATTGGTGAGTGGAAAATGAACTTCTGTCCGATTGGTTTTGGTTTAAGGGAGCCAATTGGGGCTATCAATTGAATGTTAATGCGAAATTTTAAAATGCATTTTTTGACCCACTTTTTAAAAAATTTTTCGGCCCCAATTTCATTTCTGGATTTTTTTTTTTTTTCAAAAAATCGATTAAAAAATTGCGGTCAAAGACCAATTTTAAACAAATGTGTGATGTCTTCTGAGACAAACTTGCTTTTTCCTTTCTTGGCTTTAATAAGGTTGTTTCATTTAGGATCACCGTATGTTTTAATAACGTTAACATTAAAGGGGATGGCCCGATTAACTGATACAAGGCGGTTCTCGAACCACAAGGTCCCCCGCCCGTCTCGATAGTAAATGGAGGGAATATAATTGTACGATCACAGGGAGAATTGTGATGGAAATAAGTGTTTTCAAACCACTGAGGCTGCGCCATAGGGTCAGTTGCAATTTGACTGTATCAATTGTTGACGATACATTGACCATACAACTATTTGTAGTTATTTGGACCTTGTAGATGACCCTACTTGACCTTGTAAATGACCGTCAATTTTCGGCAATGAATGCTTTTTCCTACACCCATCATTGTCATACCATACTACCATGTGTAGGGATTGACCTTTAATTACCCCACATGACCTTGAAAAGGCATCCATTTTTGGCACTGAAATGTTGACCACACCCCCAAGTTTCATCATCTTACCCATACTTTAGTGATTTGACCGTGGATGACCCCATTACCTTGAAAATGACCTGCAAGTTTTGGCACTGAATGCTGACCCAACCCACAAGTGTTCATCATCCTACCACATACTTAGTGATTGGACGTGGTGACCCCAAAGGACCTTGAAATGACCTGCAAATTTTTTTGCAGTGAATGCTGACCACACCACCAAGATTCATCATCCAAAATTTGGACAAGGGTTACAGCAATGTATACATATTTGACCTTGAATGACCCACATGAACTTGACATGACCTTCAAATTTTATTGGCCACTGACATTTTTTTTTTGGGGTTGTTTTTTTTTGACACCACCCACCAAGTTCATCATCCTACACAATTGACAAGGCATCTAGCCATTTAATTCCGCATTGACCTTGAATGACCCTGCATGACCTTGAATGACCTTCAATTTTTTCGGCACTGATGTTGACCACACCCACCAAGATTTCATCATCCGGCCACATTGCCAAGGCTTATGGCAATTTAATCCCATTTTTGACCAAATTTTGTACCCATTTTTGAACCATATTTTACCTTTGACCCATGCCACATGACCCCTCCCGAACTCATCCGCCGCCTCCTTGCGCAACATCTATGGTGCGAAGATGGACACTCATACTTGCTTAGATAAAAAGATATCGTGTTACAAGTTTGTAGCAATTTAGCCCTATTTTTGACCATATTTCACCTTGCCCGCATGACACCTGACCCACCGCAGATCCAGCCACCGCGTACTTGATATACATCTATGTTGCGAAGATGGCAACCCGCTTGCTTAATCCAGAGATATCGCGTGGGACACCCACCACCATACACCACACACACACGCACGGACAAAGGCATTTCTATAGTCCCCCCCTTCGCCACGAAGTTTGGCGGGGACCATAAAGTTTTCGTCTTGATTGGATTACCTTTTCCCCAAACCCCCACCTGTAAAGTTACTCGTCGATATTTCCAATCCGTTTTTATTTGATTTTGTAACCCCATTAGTACATGTGGAAGCTGTATGGGTTTGTGAAAATTTCATATACAACTTGCAACCAAGGTTTTTTAAATCACATTGTAGGAGGATTCCAAAATCATGGGTTTCATTTTTTAAATTGGTCTTGGATGAAAGCTAAGGGGGGAAAATGTTTACACTGGTTTATACGGGGGCACATATAAAAGTGGCAAAAGTGTTAAAATTTACCATCAGTTCATTACCTTTCAAGGATCACAGAAAGGTATAGTTTGCCCACCTGAGGTCTATAGGTACAGCAAGTTACAAGGACACAAAACAGTTCAAGGTCACACTGGGGGGTAAAAATTCAGAATTCTCGGTGTTGTTATAAAACTGGGTGGCCAAATTTGTTCGTCTTACTGTACAGAAGCCGAAAATATAAAGGTCGCGCTGTCAATGACGTTTTGTTAATAATTAAGAGGCAAATATGGCCGTGGTACACAGGGTCTACGGGAGACTACTAGTCATATCCTAAAAGTCTAACTTTGAAAGGTTAAACACAGAATCTATTTAAATTTCTTATGTAGTATAACCCAAATGAACGATTTAAAACCATTTTCAACAAAATCGGACCATATTATAGATAATTGACCTTGAACATTCTTGAGCCTATTGTACTAAAACTAGGTCGTAAATATGGCAAACTGTACCTTTTTAGAAACCTTATGAGCAGCCGAACAGACTGGTATAAATTTTAAAACAATTTAAACGCTTTATTAGTTTACCCCCTGTACAAATGTTGCCCACTTGTAAAACACCCAAGAACACATTTTTAAAAATGACACCCATGACATTTTTCAGATTCTCCATGAATTCTGTATTGGAAAAACATTGTGTCAAAAGTGTATATGAAAAAAACTAAACCAAAACATCCATTACAGTTCCCCATGTACTACAATGATCACCGTGTAAATTTAACATTGGTCGACCAAACGGGGCACATTTTTCGCTCACAACATTCAAACCAATCCGCTAAAGAAAAAAAAAAAAAAATTCAGCAGATGCCATGAGAACATTTTAGCCTCTGGGCAAGACTTCAAATTATTGACCATTTCCAGTTAAATGTGGGATTCTGGGGACAGGCTATTAGGGCCATGCCCTTTATAATTGTTTTTAACATTTTGTTGGTTCTAATCGTGTATCGTGCAACAACTCTACTTGTATACTTTTACAAGAAAAATAGCAAGGATTTCCACTTTGAAGTGCGAAAAAGGTGTTTATCCGCCTAGTTAACCTTTTTTTTAGAGTTTGAACCAGACCTCAAATACTTGGGTGCAAACACATGCACAAATTCATGTACTTTTTTTTGTGGTCTGTAATTTCATGTACTACATGCGGTGCATGTAATTTTTATCAATGTTTTGCAGAATTTTCATTATCAGCATGCATTTGCTACACATATTTACAACAAAACAACTGGAAAAATATCAGCTGTAAAATAATTTTTAAATCTGTATTTTAGCTTCTATATTAAAAAGGAATTCACAAGCTTTAAAAGAGAAGAATAAAAACAACCATTTGCCCAGGATCATCAGAGGGGGGTCCCTTGATGAATTCTGATTTTTTCTAGGCCTCCGAAACAAGTTTAGGGCTACCTAGCATGTCTGTGAAAAGAGCGCACGCGGGATCATTTTGTCAGGTTTTTTCTTTCTTCGAAGGCATGCGTGCACACTTGTAATGCCTCGCAATATTGGACAGTGAACACTTTGTAAGTTTTCTTGCAGCATGTTTGTTGAACCTGTGATTGTGCTTGCCATTTGGTTTGGTGCATATAAGTTGTTTCCGCAATGCATCCCAAAATGCAAGTAGTAAATTTATTTTGTAATTCACGGTGCTGGTTGGAACACCCCCTACCCTTTTGCAAGGTAAGCTCCGCAAGACCCTTATTTTATAAGATATCTGCAGTTTCCGCAAAAGCTTTATAAGAAAATCAGTTCCACATACCCTAATTTTACTTCCCTTACAGTTCCACAATACCCCATTCAATGGATTTCAGTGTTCTCTAAAGACCCCCATTTTACAGGTTACGTCACTCCCAATGCTCCCACCACCCCGAAAAGTTCACACCCTTTCCATTTGAAATGCAAAAATTTGTATGAAACTAGTACCCCAAAGTTGGGATTATTCAAATTCTGATTTTCAACGAGCCATGGAATTGTGTTCTGCGTGCGTGATTTGCTTGCATTTTGGTCTTAAAGCCGCTTAAAGATGCCAAATATCACATTTAAAATTGAGTACGGATACACTTCGCGACCAGTTTTGCCCGTGAACGTTCTGTGTAGTTCTACATGTTACATGCAATAGTAAGACGCTTACACTGCTGGATGCACCTCAGGGCGCGCATATAAATTTTTACGGCGGGGCTGCAAGCGTGAGATTAAGAGTACTACGACGGAAGAATGTTTCCTAATGTTATATTCGGGTAAATACGGGACTTAAGTGAGTAACTTGAAGACACATCACAGTAAACTAACAATCCTAATAAGAATTACTTCTAATCGATCATCATACATCACGTGCGCTTGTCTTGAAAACTAAATTTAAGCGGCACAAAATTCCCCTCTGTAAATGCACGTGTTAGGGTTGTCCTGATGTTCATGACTATATAGTCTTAACTTTTTTTGATGGCTGCTGTTAGCATAGACTATCTAGTCATGGATGATTTGTCAGTTGTGTGTACAGTAGTGAATTTGCCCTTTAAAGGCCTAGTTTCTGCTAGCATAAGGTCCAAAGCAACTGATGTCCTTTAACGGGTGGGGATTGTCCTTAACGATGTGAAGTGTATGCACAAACGCACTGGCATACCTTTCCCTCTCTGTTACCAGCATAAGCAGCCATTTCAAAAGCCCAACTTTGAGCTGCAGATGAACAAAATAACATATTTTATTTATCCACAATCATACATCGGTATAAACATATTACATACAGTGACCGTACATGAAATATACTGAATGGAAGAGTAACTGGAAAGTAAGCCGAATAAAGGCCTGTCAGTTCCCAGACTCTGTTTCTATAATTTGTAGTAGTAAACCGGAGTTTCTCGAACGCACAAAGGCTCCCCGCCCAGTGCGTAGCTTAAGAACAAAAAGCAATAATTTTAAGATCCAGGAAGTGGATGAGATAAGTGTTCTTGAACCACTGAGGCTCTATCCATTGACATGACCTTCGAAATTGTTGGCACTGAACTGTTGAACACATGCACCAAGTTTCATCCTACCACAGGATTATGATTTGACCTTGAATTACCACCACATGACTCAATGACCTTCAAATTGTTGGCAATTGACTGTTGACCACATTCACTAAGTTTCATGACCATCAACCATGTGCAAAGATTTGACCTTTGAATGACTTGAAAGGACCCCCAACATTTTTTGGCACTGAATGTTGACCACGCCCACCAGTTTCATCCTCCTACCACATAGTTAAGTGATTTGACGTGGATACCCCTCATGACCTTGACAAATGACCTTCAAAAGTTTTGGCAACTGAATGTTAACCACACCCACCACTTCACCCTCCTACCACATGTTAAGTGATTTTTGACCCTGGATGACCCTGCATGACCTTAAATGACTTCACAAATCTTTTTGGTACTGAATGTTGACCACACCCACCAATTTTCATCCTCCTACCACATGTTTAGTGGGATTTTACTTGAAAGACCCCGCATGACCTTCAACTGCCTTCAAAAATTTCAGCACTGAATGTTGACCACACCCACCAAGTCAATCCTCCTACCACATATTTAGTGATTTGACCTTGGGTGACCCCTCATGACCTTGACATTACCCCTTCCCAAGTATCTGCACTGAATGTTGACCACACCCCCAATTTTCACCCTCCTACCACATGTTTAGCGATTTGACCTTAGATGACCCCGCATGACCTGTGAAATGACCTTCAAATTGTTTGGTACTGAATGTTGACCACACCCACCAATTTTCATCCTCTACCAATTTTAATTGATTTGACCCTGGATGGCCCCGCATGACTTGAAATGACCTTTAAAATTTTTGGCACTGAATGTTGACACACCTCACCAAGGTTTATCATCCTACCACAACAGATACGGTTTATAGCATTTAACTCCATTTTGCCTATTTTTGACCCCATTTCACCTTGACCAATGCCACATGACTCTCCTCCGAACTCATCCGCAGCCTACTTGAGTGACATCTATGGTGCGAAGATGGACACCCTACTTGCTCCCATCAAAAGATATCGGGTTTACAACGTTTATTATAGCAATTTAGCCCTATTTTTGCCCTTATTTGACACTATTTTTGACCACATTTGACCTTGACCCATGTCACTGACCCACTTTGTATCCCCCACCTCCTCCTTGAGATACATCTATGTTCCAAAGATGGACTTCCACACTTGCTTAGTTCCGAAGATATCGCGTGGACGCACACACACACACACACGGACTGCTACCATTTCTACAGGTTGTCTCAGAAAGAATAACACCTAAACTATAGGCGACCATAACTTCAAAAGTAAGTAGCACATTTGAAAATTTAAAAAGAATCTTAAACCCAATTACTTTTTAAACATTTTTAATGTAAACTCACTCGATTCGGTTCAGTCGTTTTGAAGAAATACGCGATTATGTAACACATTTCAATAAGGACACTTCTTCCAAGTTCTCACAATAATGCAGATTTGTTGTTAACTACCGCTGCTCGTGTTACTGTTCAAGCTGTCTACTTTTTCATTTCCTAAAGAACCGGCTTTTAATATTTTGTGAGTTCAATGCCATTTTGTTTGCGGTTTATTTAGTAATAAACAAGTGCCGTGACACGTATACAAAAATCCAACACAAAAAAAAACACGGTAATAAAAGAATTTATCATCTTTTATTAGAAAAAAAAAAAAAACACCAATCAAAATCTTAGAAAATGATTAAATCTGTTTAGTTGAACTAGGGGGTGGCCCTGCATAGATGATTGAGAAGTTTAACCAATTCTTTAACAGGTGGTAAACTGAACAATAAGGTTATTCACAATAGTTTTTTATTCAAATTAGACATATTATTCCATAAGATGGTGGATTCAACATGTAAATAATAATGGATGATTTGAGTGCAAATTCAAAATTCCGGATTTTAATCTGTACTCGTGTTATATGAAGTCCTGGCACGAAGACATATGGGTTGGTCAACATTTGT
>JAMKCH010082872.1:0-62455 GCA_023653785.1 Ophioderma brevispina
GCCAGTCGTATGAGTGGACGTGTCTCCCCTTCGGACTTTCCACCTCTCCCAGGGTCTTCACAGTAGTGACCCGGGAAGTGGGCGCCTTCCTCAGGCGTCAGGGGGTCAACCTTTGCATGTACCTAGACGACTGGCTGATCTACGGTCCGTCGCCCCAGGCGACGGCCGAGATGGTCAGTCGTACCGTTCAGGTGGTGCAGAGGTTGGGCTTCATTGTCAACTTCGACAAGTCGAGCCTTACCCCCTCTCAAGACCTGAGGTATCTAGGTGCTCGGCTGCAACTGCTTCCGGGCATTGCAGAACCGACGGCCGAGCGGGTGAATGTCGTGGTTCAGACTGCGACATCCATGGCGCTGCTTACGCAGGCCCCCGCTCGAGACTGGCTTCGCCTTCTAGGCTTGATGGCCAGTCTCGTCGACCTGGTCCCGTACTGTCGCTTCCATATGAGGCTGCTTCAAATGCACCTCGGGCGACACTACAGGCCGATCAAGCACCCAGATTCCCGTCTGATCCCCATCAACGCGGGGATCCGGGAACACCTGGCATGGTGGTCTCACCGCCCCAACCTGACTCAGGGAATCTCTTTCCCTGCGCCTCCTGTCGATGTTGTTATCACGACGGACGCGTCGAAGTCGGGTTGGGGGGGTTTCACCCTAGACTTCAGCGCCTCGGGGACGTGGTCCCAGACCGAGGCTCGGGCCCATGTCAATCGCCTCGAATTGTGGGCAGTAGAACGAATTCTAGCTCACTTCGAGGCGATGGTGACCAACTCCAGTGTCCTGGTACAGACGGACAACTCGACTGTGGTGGCCTACATCAACAAGCAGGGCGGGACTCGGTCCCGGCCCCTGTGCCTCGACGCCATGCGTATCATAGCGTGGTGTCGGGACCGGGCCATCACGATGTCCGCAGTACACATCCCAGGGGCCGTCAACTTCCTTGCCGACGATCTGTCACGCGGCAGGACGACGGCCTCGGAATGGATACTGAACCGAGATGTCGTACGGGAGATCTTCGAGAGATTGTACGTTCCTCAGATCGACCTGTTCGCCTCGAATCAGAGTCACCACCTCCCTCTGTACTGCACCCGGACTCACGACCCGGGTGCGTACGCAGTCAACGCTCTGGCGATGGACTGGTCGGGGATCACGGCCTATGCCTTCCCACCAATTCCGATCCTACATCGTGTAGTTTCGAAGATTGGGCGGGAGGCGTGCCGTGTCATCCTCATAGCTCACTTTTGGGGCCAAAACACCTTTGGTTTCGACCGATGGGTGGATCGCCTGGCGGTTCTGCCGCTGCGTCTACCAATCCGTCCGGATCTAATTTCACTTCCGGACGGAGGGCACGCCAGTCTTCGGCTGGCAGCATCCTAGCGTTGACTATTTTGCCTGTCTCCGGCAACGGATTGCCGAGATTCTGGCTTTTGTGGCATAGGGCTCCTCGCTCATATCCGCCGGGAAGAAGGAAGTCAACCATGGATGCTTAATCTAAGCGTCTCGGACCCTTCTTCTCGGTTGATCAGTGAAGGTGCCTCCGACTCGGGCATCTGTAGCGGAGATCGCTGACTTTCGTTTCCCTCACCGCTCCTTTGATAGCGGAACGGCAACTTCGACTGTTTAGAACTACAAGTCCTCTATCCTACTATCCATAGAGTTTGATGAGGACGAATCGACCATCAATGACGATGGATCGATCCATCTCCTTCTAGAGGGGTTGTTTAATACACGACCTCCGTCCAGGAAAAGGTCCCACCTGGGACCTTAATACAGTCTTAAGACTATTTAGTGACGCCCCCGTCCGAACCAATGGCTGAGGCGTCACTTAAACATGTCACTATAAGACGGTCTTTCTGGTCCCTCTCGCCTCTGGGAGACGATGCCCGGAGATTAAGAATATCTAGATGTCAGCGTCAGAAAGTCTCTCAGGACAGGGTAAAATTGTTCTTAAGGCCGTATTTTCTGGCTAAGACCGAGTCATCCCATTCCGACACTCAACAACTATCTACCCCCCGAATTGCTGTCACTCTTCGTTGCGGGAAGAGTCGCCTGTGGTGTCCCCGTTGCGGCCCTTTATACTATAAACGTAAACTAGTCCGCTCAGGGGCTTCCGACTACTCGTGTTTCTTACACACGCTTCCCCCCACGGGTCCTCGTCGAAAGCTACAATTGCTATATGGATTACGCTGTAATTAATGATTCCACGCGGTTGAAGAGCTTCCCAAGCTGAGCCCATTTCAGTCCCGAACATCACGTCCTCGTGGGCCTATCACCGCGAATCACATTGGCCGAAATCTGCGAGCTATTTCGGGAGGGCTCCCACAATGTTTCCGTCGGCGGTGTTACTACAGAAACTACAAACTCCCCAATAGAACGTTGCGAGGGCACTCGTGCAAGAACAACACTAATTTCTACTACACTTTTCATAAAGTCTCCTATCCGGTTGCCGACTGTGACGCTAGCCCCGGAGTATTCCGTTGTCAGGTGACATATGTCCCCGAATTTTAATGTTAATCAATTATGGTACTTTATGTTTAGTGCAAGGTCTCCCTCTCCTTTGGCTGCATTCTGTTGACTGCTCTGAGATCTATGCATGCGCCCACCTCTGACTGCGTGTGCTTTCTGGTGTTGAATTGAATTTAATTCATTGAATGGGGGGTTAATGCATATATTTTTCCAGTCACATTGGTTAAAGGAAATCATTCATGATAATGATTTTTCAAAAACACATGTTTTAATAAACATCTAACTGAAGCCGATTTCCTTTCCAATGTTGACTTCCCACTTCCGGGCCCGCCCCACAGAATGATATATACGCGCGTCCGTGTGGGGCTGGAGCCAAAACGTAATTAAGGAAGATCTAAGGTCCACAGGGTGTGACCTGGGTCACTGGTCGAGCCCATTCTCTTTTTATTACGGGTGTTTTAATATGGTAATTTGGGGCATTCCACTTCTCAGAAGGGAAATGCATATATTCAGTCAACATTGGTGTGAAGGAAATCAGCTCAGTTAGATGATTTATAAACTAATGTTGTGTTTTGAATAGTTTTCTTATTAGTTTAACGAAATTGCAAAGTTAACAGTGGATTTTTATTTAAAAATCTTCAATAACCTCCCTCACCACCGCTGTTCGGTCAAAATTCAAACAAATAAACTACTAGGAAACCAATATGATCAGTCCTACGAACAAAGTCAATACAGACATTACGATATCATTATGATTTGCTTCTTCATTTGGGAACCCACGATGTTGAAGTGTAACATGGTACGTTTATAATTTATAAATAACTCTTAACTATTTGTTCTTTATTCATTTTGATAATGATGCACTTTACTTTGCTCTTTCAAAACCAAATTGCTTTGGAGTTAGACAAGGATACAAATTCCAAAATTCATCCCTACCTGCTTGTAATCCAGAATCAGGCAAATACCGATACCTTGTCATGCCATTCATGAAGGAAACCAGGGGTGGTGCAGATTTAATCTTTTATATTGTTAAATTTGTTTAATAGCCCTGTCCCAGAATGTATGCATGTTACTTTCCTACTCTTTGGAATTCAGTGTTTGCTTTGTTTTTTTTCTCACTCTCTCTCTCTCTTGTACAGTGTAATACAAAGCTGAATATCAAGCGATCAAAACCCGAGATAAGCAACTTTCTAGTTTAATATCAAATATGTAATAAATCTCTCACTTGTTTTCCTTCCCCTTCAAACAGAGTTGTGAGATGAGGTGTAAGGTGTACAGGTACAGGGCAGGACAACTATTTACCACAATCTCAAAAATTACAAGTAACAGCAAATGTCACATCTCTAATTTTACAAATCCCGCCATGCCCAAGTTACGTAATATTCTATCTTAATTATCAAATGCCTTTTCCATACTCCTGTTATTTTTGGCCCTCACTTGCAAATCAGTCTGGCTGTGCACAACATGATCAAGAATGACCTGGACCGATGGGGTATGGTTGTCAATTAAATTCAATCAAATAAAACTTTGGTAAATTAAATTTGGCCATCGTCCTTTATTCAGAAAACCGTAGATTTGACAATCCCCAACTTCTTTTTCCTTTTCAGCAGACAGTACAACTGCGTACCATTGGCTACCTGTTTGCTGGTCTGGAAGACGGTACAGTCACATATTTGCTCCAACCAATCCTCACACTCCAGTCAGAAACACTGCCTTCAACTGATTCAACTCAAGACTCTCACTTGAACACTGTACCAAGCCCTGTCCTGTGCAATGCTGCTAAATGCCCCAAGAAAATGAATTGTGGGTGAGCTTGGCAATACAATCCGTAGCTTAAGCACCAGACTTGCTTCTGACCCCACCATCATCATGTTTCAGCACCAGAAATGAACCCAAGCTGTGAAGGATTGGGGGTTTACCTTGAGAATCAGGGTATGGTGCTTATTAATCCAGGGTCACATAACGTGATAACTATACATAACTAAACAAAACATTTACATGTGTAGATACTCTGCAATGTGAAGTTTGACACCATCTAAAGAGCAATGTCTATCCAACCCGGTTGTTGCTAAACATCCCTTGATAAAGGAAGTTGAGTTTTGAAGACGACATTAAGGTCGGTGGAAGATGAGGAGATTTGCATGGAGACCAGGGAGCTACAAATGGTGCTGATACATTGACTAAGGATGAAGATTAATTTTTCATGAAAGATCACTTTGGAAAACCAGGTATTCAGTCCACAAGTACCAGTAGAGCAGGCAGATCCCGAACAAGGCCTTGCAGGGCTTGCCTCAGAAAAAAGGCGAAGACTGCGTTCGGGCGGGGTAGTCAATTTCAGCGATTAGCCGGGATACCTTCAAATCAGTTCCAATATTTGCCAAAGTTAACAGCACTTCTTTTTGAAAGTACACTGTGGATTGAAAAGAGGACACAGGTGATATCCTAGTTGTCAACATTGACCAAGAAAGTTCACACGATTACAGATTTGGAACGGGTCTTGCCATTTCTCTCCGTTGCAGAATTCATGAGGCTGGCCCCATGGAGCCATCAAGCAACTCCTGCCTGTAGGGTCATGTAATCGGTTGTTGGCCTGTCGAGATATTACGACTTGTGATGCAAGCTCATGCACCAGTTGCTGTGGGGGGAGAATTGGGGAAGTCAGGAGGGGCATTGAGTTTGAAAATGTGCAATATGCTCTTGAGCAAGACAAAAAGGTTAGCTTAGTAATCCTTGACCTATTTCTCCTATGAGACAGGGGAATAAAAGCCATCATCATTCCACATGCCTTACTAAGTAATGTCATTGGGCAATTAAAATGAGTAACAACTCTGCATTATGATAGAGGTGGATGCAGATATTGCCAGTTTAATTATTGTGTAATTGACAAGCTAACTGATAAAAGTGCCTATATGCTGAGGTAGTACATCCCTACCAAATTCATGATTTCTAAAGAGCAAAATCTCAGTCGATAGTACAAACTAACTAATACCAAAATGTATTTTGTCTGTCATCAAAATCATTTTCTTTAATAATGTTCAATTTTTTTTATGTGACCTTAACTTCAAGATGAGCAGTTTGTCGGTTGTGGACACACCTCCTTTGTTTTAGAGCTACAATCTCGGCCAAATTTGTTGGAACACGTTATGTCTTATTAGTAAACTAGCCCCTCTACCCTGATCCATGTGAAACATGTAAGTTTTCAATGCGCTCTTATGACCACCCAACATTGATTGGGGGGAAGGGGCGGGGTCAAGTGTTAGGGTTTGTTTAGCTTCAAATAAAAGTTAGTATTTTTAAGTGCGCTCTCTATGATCCATTCAGGCCTTCGTTGCATTAGAAAATACCCGGGGTGTCCAACTACTTATTGGCCGGGATTGTCGAGCGAAGCGGAAAAAAAAAACAACTAAATTTCGTGTTTTGATCATAAACTTTTAGTATAAGCTATAACTACCAATTTGGACGAGATTCTTGCTAGATGTAATGTCTTCTGCTGTCAAATTAACAAAGATTTACCTGTCCATTTAGGAACAGGTCAATCAAAATGCAAATGGCACCATTTTGGGCCTACATATTATGATAGCGGTTACCTCGATTTGGGAAGAATAGCTTAAATGTATGAAAAAAAATACCCTTAAACTGAAACAAAAAAGGTGGGGAACCTTTAAAGAGAACTTGAATTCCGTGTGATTAAGACCATATTTCAATTCCATAGTGACCCAATTGCTAAAACGATGCCTCAATGAACAAATTGTTGAAGAAGATCATCGGTAAAAATTGATGTCGTGTAATGTATTAAAAGAAATCCATATCGATCATAAATGGGCAAAAAAAGTGCAGTGATAAAACGTGGTTGACCATAAAAAAAATATTTATTATTAAAAAATTGGAAAAAGAAATCAACCCCGAACAACAATTGTCCCTAACGGAGATTCGAACCCATTGAGTAATTAACGGGGAAGACCATGTAATACGGCTTTCCCGTTGGAGCTAACAAGGCGGACCTGCTTTGACATTGATCTTATAACATAGTTAAACATTCAACCATTGTACTCTATCCTTTCTGTTGCTCTAAATGTTGCTAGAAATATAGAATAATGTACATTATACCGGTAAACCATAGGGTTCGAAGGAAATTGAGCGATTCTGTTTTTCTAGCGAGAAACAAACGGTAAACCAAGGATGTACAAGGAGAAAGCATAGAGGTAGTATTTTCTTTAAACGCTGCGGTTTACCGTGAGGAGATTTGCAGGAATTACGTTTGTTTTATCGTGACTGAATACAGTCAATGCCCTCGTTCTTAAGAGTAAAGGTCTGAATATGCATTTAAATTTATCCTCGTCATCGTATTTTAACGAAGTTCTATTAAGCGCATTGCACGATCATCATTACAATCACTCACTTCTTTCACACTCAGATGGTGTTAAACAAAACGCTGCTTTCATCATTTTATATATTAATATATATATATAATATATATATATATATATATATTGTATATATATATATTTATATATATATATATTTACATTTTCAATAATTTTACTTGTCTGAATCCCATTCCAAAAGAATAGCGATTGTCTGGGTGAGGGGGAGGCCCGGCAATTATGCAACAACGTCTTAAGAGTCGGTGGTACACTAGTGGTGTTTATAAACTACTCGGGGAAAAAAAAACATGTTTTATGGCGCAATGGTTTAGCCGCTAGTACTATCCAGAGAAAATTGAAGGGTTTGAGTCCCATTCGAACGCATATTTTTTGTGCAATCATGCACGCACACGCCGTCACACATACATACATATTTTTTGGTATTATTGCTACATGTTTTCATTGTATACTACATTGTTTATAGGATCATTACCTATCCACATCAACGTAATTAATGCTAACTTCTACGTTATGTCATGTGAGAAATTTTTTGCTAATAAACATAATCCAACTCCTCATTAATAATATGTCATCAATAAAGGAATTCCTCCTATTTATTATATTAACTTGAAAGTGAATTATTATATATACTCCCTCACGTGTGAGCGTGTGTGGTTTGTTTTGTGTGAATATGACGATTCGCGTGTCGTGTGTTGTGTATGTATGTTTTTATGTGTGCGTGTGTGCACGCGCGCGAGAGCGAGCGTGTGTGTGTGTGTGCTGGTACTTTAGTATTCGTGATGTTTTAATACAGAAATCTTATGTTGCAATTAATAAATACTAGATCACTCCTTTTGGATAAGCCCATTACAACTTTTACTATCCAAGGTACATAGAAGATATTTTATGGTCTGTTAAAAAATATTTTAACATTTTAGGGGACCAGTCCCTTACAAACCAGTCAACACATCTTCATGTTATTGTATTCTGGGTTTAAGGCAACAAAGCAAAACAGTGAAATGTGAATTTAACTCATTTAGATATATTGTATTCCATATTGGAAATGTTAGTAGTGTCTAATAACATAGAAATTGAATTGGTACATAGGCATTAAACCAATATAGTGACCATTTATCCCTTATGTCACGCATTTTTATGAAAACAAAGGTAATTTTTCGAAGAAATAGAACTTGCTGGTTAATCTCGGTGAATTTTATTCAACGATAGCTCCGTGTAAAACTCAACCTTTTAAATAAAATTAACCTGTCTCCTGGTTTTTTTTTTTCCCAGCTCATACAATCTCGCCAAAATTGTTGGAACACTTTATAGGTCTTATTCTAACAATATAATCCCCCTCTCCCCGATCAGAGTTCAAACATGTATTTTTTCATGCGCTCCTATGAACCACCAACATGATGTGGGGAAGGGGAGGGGTCCAGTGTTCTGGTTTTGTTTCATCAAGCTTCACAATAAGTTTAGTATTTTCAGCAGTGTCGTCTCTATGAACGCCATTCAGGCCTTCGTTTCATTAGAAAATTACCACGGTGTTCCAAAGTTCCAACTACTTTTTGCCGGGATTGTAGCAAATATCTCTACTTCCACAATATTCCTTAGGGGGGATTCTTTTAAGTCCGAATCCAATGAAAAGTTCTCAGTCTTATATCTCTGTTTGTCTCACCTCCCCATTTGGGGGTTGGCTGTTTGAATGAGCAGAGCATTTATGCTGGTTACTACTCTGTCCCTCTATTATATGCTGCTATTGTAGCTGTTACAGATTATTTTATTAGTATTGTTTTAATGACTACTTTACTGCATGTGGATACTGCTGTGACAAAGATGTAAATGTTGCCGCTCAACTTTTTTTTTATGCAATGGTGTCACATATTATATGACCACCCAGCACAGATGGACAGTAATCTATATTATAATTGGCCACATGTATCTGTCTGTCTGTGTGTCTGTCCACACTTTTTCTTGGAGGCCGGGGGTTGTACGGTCACGAACCTTGGGGGTGGGTGTAGCTTGGGCCAGGTCAGATCAAGTTCGATTGGTTAGCGGATACGTGCCCCACAAGCCAGATAATCACAAAAGACATAGATGTCGTGGCTATAAAGCTGAAAAGCTTTTTCAAAGGGTAAATTTTAAAGCTTATAGATTTCAAAGTAAAACTTTTTAATAATGACATGCAATGTTGAAAGACCTCACAACTACTATTATATAAAAGACCCCAAAATTAGAAAAAAAAATGGAATGTTGATGATACCTATGTCAGCGTGTTGTGTGTGGAGCAGAAATTGTAGTTTGAATTCAGTTTACAACAAATTTGCCAGCAAACATTGTCCGAAATTCATAAATTTGGAAAAAAGGTATGTGATCATGCAGAGGGATGGATGCATGTCTGGATGGCCAACAAAATCATTAATCCACTTTACAGACTAAACTGATTAAAGTACTCAATGTACTTCTAGCATGGCATGGTTATAGAACATGAGGTCATATGCTGTATACTTTTGGACAGTTATGAATATTAATGAGCATCATTTGCATATTTTTAATAAAACATGATTAAACCACAGTTGTGGGGGCCATCTTAATTGACCGAGAGTATAGTATGAATGGAGGTAACTCAGTTCCCCAAAATTTAATTTTGTATATGTTGGCTTTAATTTTATATACAGACATTTTTTTTCTGATGATCAGTCTGTACATTAATTATTAAACATTCAATGGTTTTGAGGGTGATACACAAATATAGTCTTTGTCAAAGACGCCTCAACCAGGACTAATCGCCAGAGGTGCGTGTCGAAGGCGAAGCTATGAAAAACTATTATAAACAAAAGACATTTCTAATTTCACTCAAACTTTAAATCTGTAGTGGGGTAGATTACATGGGACATTCCCATTGTCAAAGATTGAGGATAATCCCCTCAATCCCATGGGAATTCCACCTAAAGGCATAGCAAAATGTTCAATGATCTGGTGATGGAGGTGGGGAGGGAGGGGTTTAGAGTGGTGCAGGTTATCATGAATGTTGCAATTTCATACACCATTTTTACTTCATTCCTTCATTTACTGTTTAGATTGTAAGTCAGTGTTTGGGTTCATTCAACATAATTTTTTGTACTAGGTAAATGTAGCATGGTAATATGAGTATGAAATTTAATTGCATAAAAATTGCTAAGAACATTCAAGTCATCACGCACCCCAAAACTTAGAATCAATTTTGAGATTTGCAATTTTGGCAAGCACAAGAAATGAAGCTGTAATAATGACCCCAAATAAATTTCATAGCTTACAGATTTTTGAGATATAAATGGTTTTCTAAAAGCACAGATGTTGATATTCTGGTTTTCAAGACATATGGCCAAATAATGTTCTTGAGTACAGTAATCAATAAGGATTAGTCAATAACTGACTCAGTATTGTTGATCAGATAACGACTGTTTTCAATTGTTTCTTTTATGTGTCTGGCAATTTTTTTTTTAATTTTCATCATGTCTTAATGTTTCTTTTAATTGCTCTTCTTTATCTGTGTCTCGTAGATCAAAATTTGAAAGGTAGTTTCTTTCGCATAGCAACCTAAAATCTTAGTGATTGCAGTGAGGTATATCTCCATCACGTACATTTTCACTTTCCCTGTTTTAAAAATCGATTGGTGGGTTATGGGAGATGTTTTTGTATATGGAATGAATTCAAAAGGATTTCTGTGGGTTCAATTCACATAATTATATATGAAATATTTTTTTTTTTTTTTTTTTTAAATGTAAAATGTAAGATATTGAGGTCTTGGCATTGTTAAGGGATATAGCTTGCAGTTAATTTACGGAGATGAAATTTGCTGTATTTCCCCTTCCTAATTTTCTACTTGCGTGAAGAAATAACCTATTTTCCCAATTTGTGCATGTGAAGGTTAGTCGTTGCAAAAGCTTCTTTTGGTAATTTAACTGTTTTAACTGCAGCCTGGCATATTGTTCACTACTTCAAACCTTGAAAAATAAATTTCCCAACCAATTTTCACAAAACAATGTCAGGAAAGAAATTAAATGGACCAATTACAAAGAATAAACACCGGAATGCTATTTTTGCTAGTGGTAAAAAAAATAACCATATAATAACTATAAGGTTAAATTGTACGAAAATATGAATCAATAATACAATCAGTTTATTTCATCCCATATTCAGCAGTTGCTGAAACTATACTATTCTCTGCATAGCTTTTTTCATTTTCACCATGTCCAGGCCTAGTTATGGTAATAATTTATAGGTATTAATGCAGAACAAGGGACTAAGCAATGTATTATTATTTCGCTGCCATTAGGAAATTAGCTTCAGGATCATTTTTGGCTGCCATGTGCTTGACTAAACCAATTAAGCACATATACAAAAACTATCACCACTCTAGATTGTTCAATTTTCCCATTTCAAAAGCTTTCCCATTTTTTTATATCCCCCTTGGCTTGAAAAGCAAGAAGGGGGATTATGCTATCAGTCAAGTCGTCGGCGGCGGTGGCATCGGCGCGGCGTCCAACACAATCTTGTGAACGCGATAACATCAGACCCATAAGGGTTATGGTGATGTACCTTGGTGGGCGGGATAGGACTGCCATGCCCTTCATCTGATGAGCTTATGGGCGTGGCAGATGATTGCTTAATTTAGGTACTAATTTTGCATTAATATGAGGTTAATTTGGGGTATTTCCAAACATCTGTGAACGCGATAACATGAGGACCCATAAGAGGTTATGGTGATGTAACTTGGGGGGTGGGATCGGACTGCCATCCCTCATCTGATTAGATATGGGGCGTGGTATATGCTAATTAGGTACCTAATTTGCGTAATTAATGAGTTAATTTGGGGTGGTATTTTTACCAAAAAGCTTGGGATGAAACAAAACATATCTGAAGATCCATAAGTCGCTTTTGATGCTGAAACTTGGTGGTTGGAGGGTGGGGAGGGAGGAGATCATGTACTCTCGCGCTGATTAGTTGTGGCGCATGATATGATAATTAAAATAGCTAATTTGCATATTTATGGGCTTAAATTGTGGGGGTATTTTCACCCAAAAAACTTGTGAACAAAAACTATCTGAAGATCACAGTCCGATTTTGAGATGATGAACTTGAGGAGGAGGGGGGGGGAATCATGTACTCTCGCGCTGATTAGGGTTAAGGTGGGTTGTCCAGGTTTAGGGGGTTGTCCGGGTTAGGGGGGTTGTCCAGCTTTTAAGGGGCGGTGTTTGGGTTTTTAAGGGGGTTTAAGGGGGGGGAGGGATTGTTGGGGTTTACGGTGGGTTGTCTGGCGTTTTAAAGGGGGTTGTCGGGTTTAAGGGGGGTTGTCTGGCTTAAGGGGGATTGTTGGGGTTAAGGGGTGGTCCGGGTTTTTTAAGGGGGTTGTCCGGGTTTAAGGGGGGGGTTGTCTGGGCTTAAGGGGGCTGTTGTGGTTAAGGTGGGTTGCACGAGTTGTTGAAGGGGGTTGTCCCGCTTTAAGGGGGGTTGTCCGGGTTGTTTAAGGGGGGTTGTCCGCGTTTACGGGGTTGTTGGGTTTAAGGGCGATTGTTGGGGGTTTTTAGTTTTTAAGGTGGGTTGTCTGGGTATAAGGGGGTTGTCCGGGTTTAAGGTGGTTGTCTGGACTTAAGGAGGATTGTTGGGGTTTAAGGGGGGTTGTCGGGTTTAAAGGGGGTTGTCCGGGTTTAAGGGGGGTTGTCCAGCTTACGGGGTTGTTGGGTTTAAGGGGGATTTGGGGTTTAAGGTGGGTGTATGGGTTTTTTTTTTAAAGGGGGATTTTTTAAATTTTTGCAATTTGGGGTGGTATTTTGGGGAGGGGAAGGTGGGCTGTTGGGGTTTAAGGGGGGTTGTCCGGGTTTTTTAAAGGGGGTTGTCGGGTTAAGGGGGGTTGTCTGGGCTTAAGGGGCTTGTTGTGGTTAAGGGGGGTGCACAAGTTTAAGGGGGGTTGTCCAGGTTTTAAGGGGGGTTGTCCGGGTTAAGGGGGGTTGTCCAACTTTAAGGGGGTTTTTGTTGGGTTTAAGGGGGATTGTTGCGGGTTTAAGGTGGGTTGTCTGGGTTAAAGGGGGTGTCCGGGTTTTTTAAGGGGGGGGTTTTGTATGGAATTAAGGGGATAGGTTGGGGTTTTAGGGTGGGTTGTCCGGGTGTAAAGGGGTTGTCTCGGGTTTAAGGGGGGTTGGGTTGGTTTGTCTGGGCTTAAGGGGCTTGTTGTGGTTTAAGGGGGTTGCACAAGTTTTTAAGGGGGTGTCCAGGTTTTAAGGGGGGTTGTCCGGGTTTAAGGGGGGTTGTCCAGCTTCTTTAAGGGGATTAATGATGGGTTTAAGGTGGGTTGTCTGTCTTTAAAGGGGGTTGTCGGGTTGGTTTATTTAAGGGGGGTTGTCTGGACTTAAGGGGCTTGTTGTGGTGTAAGGTGGGTTGCACAAGTTTGAGGGGGGTTGACCCAGTTTAAGGGGGGTTATGGGTTCGGGTTTAAGCGGATTTTTGGGTTTAAGGGGGGTGGTATTGGCAGCTGATTATTTAAAAAATTGGTTTAAACCGCTCCCGCCAGGGGGACAATTTAGGCGGTGGGTTCGAGAACCGCGACGTGTATTTTTGCAAGGGAGGGAAAGAGTGCATTGCCACTTGCAAAACACGATGGCACAGGATCGAATCGAACCAGGGAACCTTCAGATTGCGAGTTGTGTGTTATATCCACTGGAACCACATATGGCCTATGCATGCAGTGAAATAGTACATGTACATGACATGAGAGATTATGTAAATTATGTTAGATTTAAGTTACAACAATGTTCCATAATGAAAAAAATTTTTCTGAAATTTAAATTGATTATTTATAAATAGATTGCAACTAAATTTAAAATATTAAAAAACAGAAAAAAACTAAAAAATCAATAAAATAATATTTTCATTATATTTGTTACATGGTATTATCCAATTTGTGAATCTATTTTTATTAATTATAAAAGAATATACAAATTTTGTAAATACGCATTTGAAAGAAGATTATTGCAGATAGAGCAATTACACAGGTCATCTCATTTGAAGTGTGCTAAAAAAAATGGCGAATTGGTTGTATAAATCAAAGTAGTGTTGTTGTTCCAAGTCGACGCCAAGAAAAGTCGCATTTGATGATCAAGTACTAATTGGTTACTTAGTAAGTACTAACCTTATACCTATGAGGTCAATCTGATATCGCGAGATTTGGAGCAATCGATGATATGGAATTAAAAGTTTGCTGATTCAGGACCAATTAAAAAGAAAATGAACAAGTGTGCAGATGTGTGTACTATAAGTTTATTATTTACCATCCTCAAACCCTTCATTGTTCTATGTCATCCTAGTATTGGCAAATATTATTCAAGTTATGTATGTAAAATCATGTTAATATGGGGGAATCCTTTTATCATCCTGTCATTGCAAAATATGTGACAAAGTGTGGAACTCACACCATTACGTGTAGTCTGACACACAGAGACGCCCATTTGTTGAATCTTGGCCACAAAACCTTGGCAAATCTTCACTTGGCCCTAGGGAGTTTATAATCCGTTCATTATAGGATGAGCGTCCGGCGAGTCTGTGGTAAGTACGTATATCCTGTTGCTAAAATTTGAAAGCGTAAAGTGAAACCAGCGTGTTTGAAAATGCTCAAGACTGAAATAATACCGAACGGCTGTGGGGAAAAGGGTGCGGCCCGTAGCGATTTGCGTGTTCACTTTTCCGTGTTTGCGGAGCACCGAAGCTAACCGACACAAACGTTCAATTTTCTCGCTAGGTTTCTAGGTTCGACCCAATTACGTACATAGGCTATGATTGAAAACAAAACTGATGCAAAAATCTCCATAGAACCCCTTGTATTCGGAGATATTTGAGATTAGTTTTCATTTGCCTGATTTGCTTATGACGGATGAGAACGTTAATCTCTCGCGAGGTACTAACTAAGTTAGGATAAATCTTTGCAGTCATGTGACACAGACTACTTACTTCGGACCGCCGTAGGTGAGGGTGGGAAAAAGCTGTGAAGCGTGATTTGGACTTTTTTTTTGTACATTGCGGTACCCTGGAGATTGCGCAAAATACTGCCTAATCTTAACAATTTATGCACCAAAATATCCTAACTAAATTGTCTAGTTAGCGGACTAGTTTATATTAATATAGGTTTATTTTTTTTGGCAAAAGACAAAAAAAAACGTTTAAAATACGATCCATACAAGCAATTTTTCTTGCCTTTTGCATTTTCAGCTGGCTCCATTCCTCGATTGCTGCTATCAAGTCATGCCACACGCCAGGCCTACAAAAACTAAGTGAGCTAATTGGTCCTTTTTGTCGGACCCATTTCAGATCACCACCTGATGATCGACCCACCTGATACTCGTTGATTCGCGATATCCAAGGTACCGCGAAACCGTTATTTCATTCCTTGTTCAAGCACATAATCGCATAGCCGTTAACACACGCTTTGCTGCTAGGGAGTCAAAAGACATAGTTCATTTCTAAGAATAGCCTGCCAATTAGCAATGGCGGAAACGGACTAGTTTGGCGCTTGCTGGTGTGACAGAGTACAGATTCTAGGGATCGGAAATTGTGTGAACTGTAATGCACTGAGTATCTGGCATGATTAGAATGACCATTCATTGAAGTTACTTAAAAGTGACAGGAGGAGATGTTTTAGGAATAATAATTTTCATCTCTCAAATTTCACTGGATCGGTTTGTAGACCACCTACCGAGAACGTTTGGAAGGTTTATTGACAAACAGGTGCAAAAGAAAACCGCAAACCTTGTTTTGAACTTGCTGCTATTGTAATCTTCCCCATAGAAATAATGCTTTGACTTTCTGTCGTGCCGACATACTACTAACCCATCATCTTATTACATAAGACGGCGTATTCGGCTTATTCACTTCAGGTGTGATCTAATAATCATTTGTAAGCATAGCCATATGTAAAAACCTATGGTTTCGATAAAAAATTGGGGGCGCTTCTTTCTGGAAATCTCCTGTGTCTCTTTAAGGCACTATCATGATTTGGCTAAATAAGAAAATCGAAAAAATCAGCATTAAAAAAGCAGATTTTTTTGCATGTCTGTAACAAATATATAACCCTACAAACATGCCAAGCTGAGAGCACTAATAAGGATAAATCTGATATTTAGTCATTCCACAGACACTTTCCTCCAACACATATTGAATGGAGAGTCATATCTTTGATTCACTACTCTTTTCTTCCATTTCTGGCAATATTTCAAAATACTTAGGAGATTATGAGAAGTCTACAAACTTATCCTTCATTCGCCATTCCTACAATTTCATATTTTTGACTTTGGTGATACTGATGTCTTCAAAGCATATATAAGTGGATAATGGTGAGTCCAACAGATGCCAAATACAAAAACATAACAAAGATAAAAGGTTTTTACAAGAGGTTACATTGGTTAAGTGCAAATGAAGGAGGTGAGGTAAGGGGTACCAACTTGGCATGGGGAGGGAAAATGTGGACGTCAGAAACAAGTGTGACACACGCGGTAAGTGCATTAGCCCAAATTACAGAGTTCGCGTTGTACAGAAATGTACAAAACCTTGTTGCCACCATTTGTAACACTGTGACTCTGCAATTTGTGGCTATTGTACTTTACTGTGTCACACTTTTTTCTCTGTCAACACATTTCCCCTCCTAGTCCAATAATGTAATGATTTGACCCCACACAAATTGCAACAGAAAACAATTTTGGTGTTATATACCTGAAATAGTCCAAAAAAAATTAATATATTAAAAGTCTAAATACCAAAATCAACCTAGTGAACGATGTGGAAATAAGGGGGCAAAACGTTTGTACAGGGGTAAACATTAGAATTTGTTTGAATTGATTTAAATGAATGTACCATTATTGGGCTAAACTCCTAAGGTTTAAAAAAGTATAGATTTTGCCCTAAAAATCTGTTTTACGCTTTATAGCTTTAGTACAATAGGCTCATAAGCAGTTCAAGGTCATCCCTGGGGTAAAAATTCATAGAATGTTTCCGATGGTTTGATCGGACTGGTTTGTACACTGTTAAATGTCCCACTAGATAAGTAAATGTAAATAGATTCTTTTGTTGAACTTTCTATATAAGAATTACAGAGCTATGACTAGTGGCCTCACATAGACCCTGTAGCCCCCGGTCACATTTTGCGTTCCAATATTATAGATGGTGCAACCAGTAATTATTTTCGGGTTCTCTGTACCATAGACGAACAATTTGACACCATTTTTAATAACTAACGGATATATCTGAAAATTTACCCTCCCTGTGTGACCTTGAACCTATTTGACTCATTGAACTATTGACCTACCAAACCTCAGATACTGCAAATTATACCTTTTTTTTATCCTGGAATGTATACAACCTTGGGCATCTTTTTCGACACGTTGATACTTTTCATATTTTGACCCCTGTTAAACCGTACCCCCTTAAAAATATATGTTCCACTCCTTTGATTTGAGTAGACTTTTGATATGTGTTTTAAAGGTATTATCAAGACCATTCTGTTGGAATTGAATTCTGTTGCATTAGTGTTGGGGTAAGGCAGCATTCATTCTTATTTTTGGAATGGACTGCCTATCCCATGCCAAGTGGTAATAAACCTTGCCTCACCTTCACTTTCTTAGCAGCAAAAAAAACACAACCTTTGGTATCATAAGGCAAGTAGCATAAGGCAGCATTGCTCTCTGCGCAGAAGCAGACTAGTGGGAAAAGTGGAACAGTAAACCTTTTAGATTTATCCATACTACACTGCTATCTCTTGATTCTCGTTAAAAGTTAAAATATTTAAAAATCTCATTTCTTAATTATAAACATTAAACGTAAAAGGTCTAGCATGCAATATCATAAAATATTCACTTTGGTTTTGTCACAACAAATTTGTTCTGTATATCCTTCATAGAAAGGAATGGGTATTCACCATTTTTCTTCCCAATATTCAAAATAGCCTAACATTGCTGCCTCTACATAAATGGATGGGTACAAAAACAACCAAGTTCCCTGGAATGATCATTGTAAGAAGGGGTCATATGGTTTGCAGAAATGAGGCGGTAAAAGGTCATCCAAAAAGTACTTGCTGAAAAAAAAAATGAGATGGTGCTTCGCCTAGCTGTTTGACCCCATGCAAAAGTTGTCTTGTTATTTTTAGAGCAATTTTAAGCAGAGTAGAGTGGCGACACAAGTTGGAAAAAGGATATAAGTAGGGGCATTGCTAAAACAGCTATGACCTCAGAAAAATCCATGGCGGGAATCTTGCCATATAGGCCCTCTTTGTAGGTTATAGCGACCCTCTATATGCGCAATCTCCATAGAAGGCGTTGTGAAAACTATATTTTTAGAAAAAAATCATATTTGCCCGCAATGGAAATTCGTCAAATTAAAAGGATGTAGTTAGTGCAATAAATATCCAAATTAGTTGTCAAAAAAGTGGGTGGTCGCGTTGATATTTTTTGTTATCTCGGTTTATCCTAATAAATGAGACCTCAAAAAAAAGCGTGCTGCAGAGAAATGAATTACCGTATTGTTCCTATATAGTCAGGAGGAATTGTGGGCACATGGTGGGATGGAGTACAGACTTTTTCAATTGATCGATTTTGTCAATGATGGACCTAAGCTAATCATTTCTGGAGGGTGGTGTGCAAAATTTCGTGCATGGCATTTCTAGAAATCCAATATGGCCGCTATCATTCTCAATTCATTTCAAATGGCCATAATTTCTGCAATAGATCAGCGTTTAAAGCACGAGGAATATTTTGGACGGCGTTATTGATGTGAATTGATCACAACATTACCATCAAATACAATATAGCCACCCTAAAACCAATATGCCCTGAAGTCATTCAATTGACGCATAACTCCTCAATCTTTTGTAATAGAGGCATAATTCTGCGCTCTATACGGTTGCCATGGCCAGGAACTCTTATCTGACCTTTCAAAGTGTGTTAACAGCTTACCGATCAATGGCAGGTCAATATTACTGCCTTTTAAGATCTTTAACCTACAAAATTGTTCATATATCATAATAACTTTTGCCGCCATTTTGAATTTAAAAAGCATGTTGTCAAAACAGTTATATACCATTATCGAGTGATTAGTGATCAAGCCAATCATACATCATACTTGATTTAAACTTTAATAACTCATTTTGGGTGTTTTAAATATTAATAACTATGCAATCACAGTATATATCGATAATTTAAGGTTTTGAAGAACGGTAAAAAAGGAAGCCCAGTGCCACAATTGCCCACCATCTTAAACATTTTTTGCATGTTTAAGAAACGAAATTCAGATAAGATGTCAAATGGTCCAATACTTATCCCATACCTTAGTTTACAAACACCTTAGATAATAATTTTAAGTTGCTGTAACTCATATAATACACATATAATGTAGGTTAATATTAACTATTTTTAAAAGGCGGCTGTTTGGCTGCCATCTTGATTTTGAAAATGTCCATTAGAGAGAATGCCTTTATGGTTTCTTCGTGATCAAATCCATGATGATCTTAAGTGTCACAGCATAAAGCATGGCCATTAGACTTTGGAATCAAAGCCTCACACTGCAAACCATTGGTGCAGAACACTTTGACGTGTCCTGATGCGTTGGAAATGCATTCTAGAGGTGTTTAAAAAGTAACACTTGCAGTGTGTGATAAATTGTAACAGATTTTGAACCCTGCAGAACGCGTTTAGATGGTGTTCAGGTCTGTATTCTCAAGTATCGCGTAAATAGTAAAATCAGAGGAGTTCAGATCATTTTAATGATTCCGAGAGCAACCATATTTGACTTTTTGAGCAGCCATATTGGATTTTTGTGGACCAATGTAATGACAACATATAGCATTACTCAACACTTTTCTCGTGATGTGGTGAAAGGGGCGAGAGGGGGCGGTAGAAGTAGGAGAAAATAGGGAAGTAGAGGAAGAAGAATGAGAAAAAAGGAGGAAGTAGGTAAAAGATTGGAGAAACAAAGAAGAACGAGGGTACTTATAGACAGTCGCGGTTATTGTCGAGCGAGAAATATTTGCTTCTATCGGAAATACTTAATGGATTTTTAGTGATTTTGTTTGGACTGGTCGGTCAGCCATATTGGATTTCCAAAAATGGCACTGTAACAATTTTTGCACAAGGTGCCTCCCAATTATTGGCTTAGGGGTCCTAATGAACTAATCTAATCAATATAACAAGTCTGTAACTCCATATTCCATCCTTCATGCTGTGGTGCTTAAACTTCCACCTGAACTACTATAAACAGCCCCGGGGTGGTGCATTTTTCAAAGGGAGGGGGCGTTTTTCAGTCAAAAATGGAAAGTCCAAATCCCACAGAAATCAAGCAAACCTTCCACACGCGTCTTATTTTCTCCTCTGATTACCAATAAAACCAAACGACAAGCGGGGGAGGTGCTGTTTGTTGCACCTACCAAGGTCAAAGTTCCATACTAATTAAACTCTATTGCAACTGGCACAACAGGGACTATGATATGGATTACGACAGTCCTGGCCATTAAAACATGTTATTTAGGATAGGCTTAACTCATTTTCCCTGAATTTTTTTATCCCAAAATGGGAGTGGGCTTTAATATTAGAGCAGGGGCGTTTATTAGGACAACACGGTATACCTATTAAATTTATTTAATTATAGTCAGATAATGTTAGTCAATAATCATAGGATAAAGGTTATTTTTGGGTGTTTTCAGTGATTAGTTTAGTGCCTCGGTTATGTTCTTATATGCCTGTTGGAGGCAGACTGCATTTTTGTGTTTTGCCGGGCATTTTTGGTGTGGCTCCAGTTTGTTGTCTGTATGTTGTGTAATGTGGTATACACTTCAGAAATTGATAATGATAAGGCAGTATTGAAACGTGTGCCAGTCCAATCTTTACTATCTGGTGAAGATTTAATTTTACTCTTTATTTGGTAATTGGGGTTATATCATGTATAAATATGTGGTCTAAACATATTAAAATGTGCTTGTTCATAAAATCAAAAAACCTGTAATCTTAGTGTCAAGTGTGAGCTCGTGTGTTGCAGGCCTGTACACTGGACAATGTGGACTTAAAGGCTGACTCAGAGATTTCCCAAGGAGGATGCCCTCATGTTTCATTCAACAAATTGCATGTTTTTTTGCATATACATAATTCTTGTCCATATACTAATTCATCTGTGTGAAATAGTAAGCTATAGTCAAAGTCATTCATTAGAAAATCACAACTTTATGTATATATAATTCCGGTCAGAGTTTTGTTATACAACATTACCTTATGGAAGAAAGTTGCTTTCAAAATCTTTGAGTCATCCTTTACAGTAACACAGCCTCTTCTTCTTGAGTGTGTCTTGAAAGGCACTATCAGTGATTTGCTAAATAAGAAAATCGAAAAAATCATATCATTAAAAATCAGATTTTTGCATGTCTGTAACAAATATACCCTACAAATGCCAAGGCTGAGAGCAACCTAATAAGGATTAAATCTGATATTTAGTCATTCCATACAGACACTTTCCTACAACACATAATTGAATGGAGATCCATATCTTTGAGCACTACTGTTTTCTTCCATTTCTGGCAATATTTCAAAAATAACTTAGGAGATTAGGAGAAGTCTACAAACTTATCCTTCATTTCTGCCATTCCTACAAATTTCAAATATTTTGACTTTGGTGAATTACTGATGTCTTCAAAGCAATATATAAGTGAGTAATGGTGAGTCCAACAGATGCAAATACAAAAACATATCAAAGATAAAAGGTTTATACAAGAGGTTACATTGGTTAAGTGAAAATGAGGGAGGTGAGGTAAGGGGTACCAACTTGGCATGGGGAGGGGAAAATGTGACGCAGAGAAACAAGTGTGACACACGCGGTAAAGTGCAATAGCCACAAATTACAGAGTCGCGTTGTACAAATGTACAAAACATGTTTTTGCCCCATTTGTACACTGTGACTCTGCAATTTGTGGCTATTGTACTTTACTGTGTCACACTTGTTTCTCTGCTTCACATTTCCCCTCCCCACGCCAAGTTGGTAAACCTTGCCTCACCTCACTTTCTTAGAGCAAAACAACACAACCTTTGGGATCATAAGGCAAGTAGCATAAGGCAGCATTGCTCTCTGCGCAGAAGCAGACTAGTGGTAAAAGTGGAACAGTAAACATTTTAGATTTATCCATACTACACTGCTGTCTCTTGATCTCTTATAAAAGTTAAAATATTTAAAAATCTCATTTTCTTAATATAAAATTAAAAGTAAAAGGTCTAGCATGCAATATCATAAATATTCACTTTGGTTTTGTCACAACAAATTTGTTCTGTATATCTACTTCATAGGAAATGGAATTGGTATTCACCATTTTTCTCCCAATATTCAAAATATGCCTAAACATCTGCTGCCTCTACATAAATGGATGGGTACAAACAACCAAAGTTTCCTTGAATGATCATTGTAGAATGGGTCATATGGTTTTCATAAATGAGAGGTCAAAGGTCATCCAAAAGTAATTGCTGAAAAAAAAATGAGATGTTGCTTCTGCAGAAATGAACTTACCGTATTGTTCCTAATAAACGCCCCGGGGGCGGTGCATTTTTCAAAAGGGAGGGCGTTTATTACAGTCAAAAATTGAAAGTCAAAAATCCCGCAAAAATCACCTTACACACGCTTATTTTCTCGGATTACCAATAAAACAAACGAACGAGCAGGGGGGGGGAATGCTGTTTTTGCACCTACCAAGGTCAAAGTTCCATACTAATTAAACTATTGCAACTGTGCACAACAGCGATTATGATATGGATCACGACAGTCCTGGCCATTAAATCATGTGATTTAGGTAAGCTTAACTCATTTTCCTGAATTGTTTTATCCAAAAATCGTAGGGGGGGCATTTATTAGAGCAGGGGCGTTTATTAGGAACAACACGGTATACATATTAAATTTATGTCATAATGTAGTCAATAATCATTAGGATAAAGGTTATTTTGGGTGTTCAGTGATTTTTCAGTGACTTGGTTATTTCTATATTTCCTGTTTGAGGCACTGCATTTTTGCCGGGCATTTTTGTGCTCCAGTTTGTTGTCTGTATGTTGTGTAATGTATACACTTCAGAAATTGATAATGTAAGCAGTATTGAAACGTGTGCCAGTCAATCTGTAAATATATGGTGAAGATTATAATTTAATATTTATTTGGTGAATTGGGGTTATATCTGTATAAATATGTGGTCTAAACAATATTAAAATGTGTTGTTCATAAAATCAAAACCGTGTAATTTAGTGTCAAGAGTGTGAGCTAGTGTGTTGCAGGCCTGTACAATATGACAAGTGTAACTTAAAGGCTGACTCAGAGATTTCCCAAGGAGGATGCCCTCATGTTTCAAACAAATCATGTTTTTTGCATATACATAATTCTTGTCCATATACTAATCACTGTGTGAAATAGCTAAGCTTAGTTCAAAGTCATTCATATAGAAAATCACAACTTTGTTATAGAATTCTGGATCCAGAAGTTTTGTTATACACATTATCCTATGGAAAGAAATTGTATTTCAAAATCTTTGAGTCAGCCTTTAAAGTAACACAGCCTCTTCTTGAGTGTGTCTTTGAAGTGCCTTCTGATTATGCACTAATACCAAATGTTTGGCCCAATTTTTCACATATTTAAATATTTTTAATATTTGTATTTAATATATCGTTATTTTGGTATAAAATTGGTTTGATTTACACCACCCATATTTATTGGTCTTGCTAATGAGTTTTTAATATTGGGCTCCACGGTGTCTCACCCCCCAATATTTTTAAAACTCAAGCTCTATCCAAATAATTAGGCTCATCAAACACACAATGTTACAAAATCACCACACTTGGTCAAAAGAACCATTTCCCAAGCTTCATACTAATCCCATGCGCATTTTCAGTTAATGTGTCACACAAGATATGTCTAGGGTCATGTTGAAGCCTTTATGTGGTGGCCCTGTTAATGTCACCTCACACCTGTTGTGGCTAACTGATTCAACAGTTTTAAATGTCAAACCCGTGTTTAAACACCACAGATAACATTTTGAAGACCCACCCTCAATTTTAGGCAGCTCAGCTAGCACAGAGGAACCTTCCTTATGTTAAGCACCAAGTCTGTATCCTGCAGCTGAACGTTAAGGGTCTCACCCATGCTTAGCGTGACATCATCTTAGAGCTCTCCAGGGAGAACATAGTGAATATCATCATCGCTCCCAAGAACTGTGACAATCGAATAGAACTGAAAATCGATGGTTTTCTATAACCGTCTTTGCTTCGTTTCCGCACAACAAAGCAGGGGATCTCTTTCTATGTTGAACAAGGCATACAATTGAGTTCAAACCTGCACTCTTCAGTGAATTTGCCGATCCGGTAAGTTAACATTTAAAGAAATGGGAATTCTCACTATCAACATCTATAGCCCACCACTGAGGCAGAGACTTCAACTACTCCCTTCCGGGATATTTCGCTGTAGAAATACAGCATGGGATACTGCAAATCTTGACAAGAATGGCAATGGCGGCTCTTGAAAGGATTGAAGTGAAGATCTCCAACGGCTGTTTGCTAGTAAGGATCCACCTACTTTCTACCTCAAGCAGCCATGGGACATGGGACCGTCAACAGGCAGTCACCAGCGATATTCAATCCTGATGCTCCAGAACGGCCCTTCGTAGATTCCTAGATTAGGTCACTGTCCTATCCTGGTCACCATGTACCAGTGACGTCAAGATCACAATCTCCAACCTGTACAGAAAAGAAATGGAATTTGAGGAAAGCCAACTGGCCCAAGTCAAACAACTCGCCAGTGAGCCTGCCAGACCCGGCTTTATCCAACATCGACAATGCATATTCTGACTTCTGCTCTATTCCTACACCAAGTAGTTAAACATTCCATTCCAAGAGGCGAAGGATCCTACACCCCTGTTGGGACAAGGATGCGACAGTTTTGTACAAATTGTATGGTGATGTCAAGTGCGCTATTGAGAGAATAGATAACGGCAGCCGGCACTGAATCGGCTTGGCCAAAAGGGAATACCAGATGGAGGAAGGAGATTCTTTATCAACTTTCCCAACCCACTGCAAGCTGCAAGGCCTGGAACACAATCACAATTTCACCGGTCGTAGCTCTCCAGTTAAGCAGTGTCCTGTCTCTGAAATTCCATCGCTTGCTCGTGGCGGTGGTTTAATGATGATAGTAAACAGCTTCTACAACCTTCTCCACTTCAAGCCCTGTGTCCCAACCATTCACCCATTCAGAGATCACCGAAGCAGTTAAAGTTCTCAAGAATGGAAAGCTCCTGGCAACTACAATAATCCATAAAGAATTCTTGAAGAATATGGCGCCTGGAGCTGTGCGATGGCTCCAACTCTTCCTCTATACTTGCTTGGGATCGTCATTCCCTCAAGATGGAAGACTTCACTTGGTCTTTGCAATCCTGAACCCCAATAAACCAGCAAATGATCCCAAGAGTTCCAGACCTAGTCCGCTGCTATATCACATCTATCGCTGCTGGAGAGACTGATACACGGTAGAATCAATGTATCAGTCAAAGGCAAAATCTACCCGCACCAGCTGGATTTCGAAGAGGTACATCAGCAACTGATCAGATTAAGACTCATATGCCATTGAGACAGCCTTTTCCGACGATGCCGAAGTTTGGAGCAGACGTACTATAACTCTGCGTATGAAACAGCCTGCAGCGAGGGGTCTCTACCTCAAGCTACCTCAAAATCTCTTTCCCTGATGTCAAGCTTGTCAGTTCGTAATGCTGCTCATCAAGACAAGATCTTTCGTCTCAATGGATACATCAAATGGGCAATGCCTTAGAAAGCGCAAACTTCGGACGGCTTGTCCCACAGGTTCTGTGCTGGCAACCAGTCCTTTCAACATAAACCTCTCGATATCCAATGAGATGTTCGCAGTACTTCCCCTACACAAACGATACGGTCATTGGAATAGCTGCTGATTGAGGCCTTAGAAACAAGGTTTGCCAGAACGACCCAATCACTTAGCCAATTCTTCTACGATGGTCACTTGAAACTACCCAAACCCAAGACCGTCAGCCCTGTTTTTTCACCTTTTCACCTTGCTTAAAGTGGATTCTCAAAAGAAACTTAACATCACTCAAGATGGATATAAACTGTTCACAAACACCCAACACCCGAAGTCCTGGCGTCACAATGGTGACCACAGCCTTTCCATCACACACCAAGGCAGTCCTCTGTCCAAGACACATTCTCTTGTCAATCTCCTCAAAGTGCTCGCCGTAACTGGATGGGGTGGCAAATCTTCTCTCCGACACTCATGAACTGTTGCTTTGTCATACTCAACGTTTTGGCTGGCAAACCAGTCGTTCAACCTAACCCTCCAGAGTATGCCAATGGGAGTTTATTCGCAGTACTCCTACACAAACGATCGGCAATTGGAATAGCTGCTGATGAGGCTTAGCCAACAGTGTTTGTCAGAAAGACCTAACACTTCACTTTTTTAAGCCAATTCTTCTATCGATGGCACTTGAAACTCGTCAAACACAAGAAATACCGTCAGCCCTGTTTTTCACCTTGCATGATTCGCAAAAATAGAACTTAACATCGCCAAGATGGAGATAAACTGTCAAACGACCCAACACCGAAGTACCTTTGCGCACAATGGACACAGCTTTCAACAACACATCCCAATGAGTCCTGTCAGACAACAGTCTCGTGTCAATCTCCTCCAGAAGGCTCGCCGGAACTGGATGGGGTGCATCTTCGGACACTTAACATTCATCAACTGTTGCTTTGGAATACTCAACTTTGAAAAGGCTACCCAGTATGGAGTCACGTGTACATTTCACACAAGATTTATGTCGTTGTGGATAATGCAATGCGTCTTGTTAGTGGTTTGGCCCTTTTCGCGACGCCTGTAGAATACGTTCCAATTCTGTCTGACTGACCTCCTGCAAACCCTATGAGGAACTTTCAGACGATTAAGCTCGCCAAGAAGTGAAAAGAACTTGTTAGCCTAATCCCACCACCACCCACCAACAAACCCCTTTGAGGATCAGATCGCTTTGGCTACCCTCAATGACTCTCATTCGCCGTAGCCATGTCAATCATCCTGTATATTTACCCTCATTTTACACTGTTTCCCACATTTTCCAGAGGTTACCAAATTCTGATTCCGCCCCTCCCAAACTCGAGACCACAGTTAACAATCCTATGTCCCTTCTTTGTTGCCCGCGATCTTCCATTCCGCGAATCGTGATGGTTCCATAGTATTAAAACTACCAGATCAATTGGCCCAGTGTGTAACAGTCAGGCCGACCTTTTCCAAGATACCAGGCCCTAACATATTTACAAACAGTGCTGGAACTGGTCTATATAAACCATCTTCTTCAAACTTCTCCACCCCCCACTTCAGAATGGGATTCTCATAACCCTACTATGAGTAGCTTATCATTAACCAGCATTGCTTGCATCAAAATATTTATACTGAATTACACTTGCAATAATTATCCCTTTCAACTCAACAATCAACTCATTTGTCGCTACCTTGCTAGTATTAGGTCATATAATAATATCAACCACCTTATATTTCAGTTCTTTATTAAACAACAAAATAAGCGCTTTTTAAAGCGGTCTCGAAGATGACATTTAACCACTGTTTTGTTAACTAATCAAACGTCGATCGACTTTTATCGGTAAAATGCAATAACAACTGTCATTTCGTGAAATTACGGGGCGTGTTAAGCGTAGCCACTTACGGTTTTTCCTACAACAATTTCAAATACAAACGTGCACAAAATGGACTTGATGAAAAATAGGTGCACGATTATTATTTTTGAAGAAAATCCGCGATAGTGGCCTTTCAGTCCAACTAACATCAAAAACCGCCAAATTTTGTAGAATTGAGTAGTTCAAAATATTTTTTAAATGCAACAGAACCGTTAACATTGTTTTGATACAAATATAAAGAATCAAACAGCTTCCCTCAATTCATTTAAATAGACCTGGCCCATTATTGGGGAACTGCCACTAAATAATTTCAACAATTGTTTTTTCACAGGGGTCGTCAAGCTTTTATATAATATTAGCCTCTTACCTGAAATTATTAATCATCGCCTTATGGGAAATACGATGATTTTATATCAAACCACGCGTAGGACCCAGGCCGGATTTCTTCCCTTGGCATCCACCCTTTTTGGACGGCCGTAACCTTTTGCGGCCTTTAATGCAATGAGTATGAGTAACGATAATTCACGTACAAGTTGATTTTTGTGTCGCCTGAACGAATGTTCAATGGAGGCAATAACTAGTCCAAATTCTGTTTTGTCCGTCCGTAGGTCCGTCCGTCTGTCCGTCCGCCGTCCGTATGACTCGGTTAACCTTTTTAAAATGCTCTGCAGGCTAATTGCCTTAGCCCCATTTACTTCAAACGTGATAGGATGATGAGTGAGGTTCCGCAATATTAATTTGTAGCTTTTTGGATGGCCCATAATTTGCAATATTCATGAATTTTAATTAGCTTATTTGCATAGTTTCAGCCATTTCGTTAACCTTTTTTTAAAAGCTCTGCTGGCTAAATGCTACAATCCCGATTAACTTCCAACTTGGTAGGGTGATAAAGTGAGGTGCCGCAGTATTATGTGTAGCTTTTTGCTGACATTATTTGCATATTCATGAATATTCATGAGCAGCTTATTTTGGCCGGGTCCAATGACAACCCTTCCCCGCAAGTCTTTTGTGCAAGTTAAGAACTGGATTTCCGTATGGCTATAATGATTAACGTGGGGAAGGACTCGGGTTAAAGAAGTTCCTCAACCTGATTAGCTGTTGGGCAAAAAAAAAAAAACATATTTCGGGCGAATTACATATGCAATGAGCTAATTGGATATGCCAAAAATTACGTTATCGCTATAATTTTGAACGTACATTGGATAATATGGCAAAATTCCTTCACTGCCCAAACCACCACTTCTTTGGCCATTTGAAAGTTCCTGATACATGCTGCTTAGTATGCAAATTAGCTAATTAAAATAGCATTATTGCTGTATCGATAAATGGTACATCGGACAAAATTCCTTAGCTCCATCCTTTTGCTAATGCCAATACATCTTGTGTGTGAATCATATGGAAGGGTGGGGCGTTGGGGAGGGTGCAGGGTTGGTGTGGGACTGGGGCAGGGTGGTGTTTTGGGGAGGGGCAGGGTGGGGTGTGGGGAGGGTGTCCAAGGGTGGGGTTGTAAGTGGCGTAGTTTGGTTAAGTGGGTTTTGCATCGGGCGGGGGTGGAGGGTCGGGAGGGTCGGGGTTGGTTAATGCATCTGGGTGGGGTCGGGGTGGTGGCATCGGGGTAGGGTGCATCGGGGATGGTGGGGGCATCGGCAAGAGGTGACCTCATGTGACCTTTGTGACCTTGTGTGACCTGGTGACTTTCATGTGCCCCTGGTGACTTTCATGCCCCATTGGGACTTCTTGTGACTATGGTGACTTTGTGTGACCATTTGTGACCCCATGCGACCTTTGTGATCCCATGCACCTTTGTGGACCCATGTGACCCGTCAGTGACCCCATGTTATTGGTGACCTCATGTCACTTTTGACCCCTTTCACAAACTGCATGTCAGACGAAACTCGTGGTCCAACGGCCGTGATGTATTTTTTTCATCATTTCCGGTTACTTTTTTTAAATGCTTCTGCTGGCTAAACACTAGCCCAATTTACTTCAAACCAAATCATTTTGTATAACACTGTTCTCCAGTGCATTTGTTTTCTTTTCTAATCAATGTGCCAAACTTATCATAAAGCAAGTTGAGCGCGCAACCATGCGACACTTGTGGTTCGATAACCGCCTTGTTTAGACATTAAAGTGTACGACAGCGCCTGCGATAGCGTGTCGGTTGCCTTCCGGTTTCGAGAACCCCGTATATGCCTTTGTATGCGTCACTCCGACGATCTATTCATCATTTTTTTAGGGATTAAAAGATAACCGATTCCAGTGGGCAAAAAAAAAACTCCGGCACAATAACCGCACGTCTATGGCACCCAATAAAGGCCATAACGTATTGCCGCAACGCGTCGTGAAGGTTTGCAACGCGATGCGAAGTATCTAGCAACGCGTTTCGACATTTTCATTCACCAGCAACGCGTTGCGGTGTAGCCATAAAATCATAATTTCTGTGACGTATTTCAAAAGTATAAACTCACAACGCGTTGCTAGATACTTGCAACGCGTTTGCAAACCTCACAACAGCGTTGCGAGCTTCCCAACGCGTTGCAAGCCTTTACAAGGCGTTGCGAAGGTCCACACGCCATAAGGGTCATAACGTAAAGTTGTCGCACGCTGTTGGAAAAGTCACAACGCGTTGCGGCGGACATTTTCGGCAACGCGTTGCGACGTTCAGCAACGCGTTTTGGCTACATAATCGGCAACGCGTGTGTTTTTTTTTTGCGGTGTCGGCCAATCAAAATCAATTAATTTCTGTGACGTATTTCAAAAAATAATAATCTCACACGCGTTGCGACCTGCACACGCGTTGCAACCCTTCACAACGCGTTGCGGCAATACGTTATGACCTTATGACCCTTCACAACGCTTGTGAAGTTTACAACGTGTTGTGAAGCTCGCAACGCGTTGTGAAGGCTTGCACCGCGCTGTTGTGAAGGCCCTAAGGGTCATAACGTTATTGCCGCAACTCGTTGTGGATCTATTTTTTGAAATACGTCACGAAATCATGATTTTTTATTGGCCGATACCGCAACGCTTTGTTAAATTTCGGCAACGTGTTGCTACTTTCCTCAACAACGCTTTGCGGCATACGTTATGGCCTTTATGCTTGCCATAACACGCACCGTCTGGTAGCTTAGAGCCGGATGCTCGAGGTCGTGCAGCTGCCTTCCACCGGTCGTGTACTGCTGCACGACCCATAGGGTCAAATGCTATTATCTTGACAAAGCATTGCGCCGAAGTTCTTATCCGTCAATACACTTGAGAAACATATTAAATCACTACATTAACATTATAATTACCGATAAATCGTCCATTCGCATGGCAATACGGCGACGCTAAGCTTACCCTCAGTGGGTTTTTCTACACCATTTCATGCACATTGCAAAAAAATGAACTAAAATAGAGGGCCAGCGATTTTGTTTCCATTTTGAAGAAATCGCTGATAGTGGCTTTAAGCTCAAGACCTGCTTTCATGGATTTTGTTTAATTACATGTTTGCGCTCCTTTCAGGTCCTGGAAACCCGTCGCTAATATTCATGTTCGCGTCACTTGCAGATGATGCTTTGCTTCATTCATTGATACAAATAAAACACATGTTTGATGGAATATATCAAATATAAGCCGGCCGGGTAAATGAGTCTGCTGAACTGAATTGGTTGTCACAGGTTACGGTTTTTGTGACTCAATTTTTAAAAAAAAAAATGCCAGTTTTTTTAATGTCCATTTTATGATAACCCATTGATATAGCGGTATCATTTTCACGAACTCTATTTATCTATCTATTTCACAATGTCACACCTCCACAAGGTGACCTATTTCTACCAATTCAGTTCGTGTGGATGATGTGAGCGAGTATGCATGCTGTTTTAAAAAGACCTAGATAAAGAAGTGAGGTTTGCAAATCTGCGTTAATGTATATATACGTGTACAACTAAAGTTCTCTCGGCCACCCTATTGTTTTAAAGGTTCATTGAAGATGCAACAAGAGGTTTCACATAACAGTGTCGTCCTAAAAATTGAGAAATCTTGATTTTTCCATCTAATGTAAGGCTTTCTATCAAGAGAGGATTAGGCTGAGAAATATTTCCTTGGGGTAAAAAACATTGTGAAATTTCCTAATTTAACTTTGGGAGCAATACTGGTTATCCTGTATTATAGCGGTTTTTATGATTTATTTAATAACTGCCTTATGTGGTTAGGTATAGGGTTTATGGTAAGGGTTAGTGTTGAATAAAACAAGGCAGCTATTAAAATGAACCGCAAATACCAGGATTACCCAAACACAAACAAGACGAACACTTTGGTTACCTTTTTACAGCAATCCAATAAATAATCAATTTTCAATTTTTGACCCCTTTGAATTTTGCCCCTCCTGATTCCCGACATCACATTCACGAGGGGCAACCCGCTATTTGTTCATTACCTTCACAAAAGACAAATCCACTGAGAAATGATTGCTCTGCTCTCCACGGTCACGGAATTGTTGCCCCAAACGAACGCCAACCTAATATTCAGTCCAATGTAGTGATTTGCAAGTCAAGCAAGTTTCTTTACTAATTTTAAAGGGGCAATCGAAATTTTTGCTCTTTTTTGTTGACATAAAAACCGATGAAAGAACTGGGTGACTCAATACACAAGCTTATTGTGATTGCCGGGGTGAAAGGAGATATGGTCCGCAGGAACATAGTCCGGGCCCATAGACGACACGGAATAAAGCCCGACACTAACGTTGCGTAAGAGTCAACTGAATCGATTGCCATATTTCACCATTGTTTCCCGCACTGTGAGCACTGTGGACTATATCTCCTGGCACAAAACACCGGATTACTATCTGCTTGTTAGCTAATACATCGATACGAATCAGCCAGATAGTGATTTTTTTTATGGTGTTTTGATTATTTGGGGATTGTCTTTCCAATACATTATATTGAATTTGATTTTAATTCTTATGTTGAGATGAATAAACTTGATTGATTGATTATCTGGCCCAAAAGGCCGAGAAGCGACCAGACAGGTTTAAACTTTTGAGCATAAACCCTCCGTGGACCAACATGCGATGTGCATAGCGGATTCGTATCAAGATATCAAATTCGTGGTGTCAGAATCCGGATATACCCGTGAAAGGGGTTATTGAACTGTACCTACTTCCCAAAACACTGCCTACTAAAATAAACCATTAGATAGGATAACCAGTCAAGAGGATAATCTTCTCGCAGATGGGACCATTTCTAAATCAGATAGGCTTTCCCCGTCAATAAGATTATCTCTCTAGAATAGTAAACCTATTATCGACAAGACCTTGGTGTTAGACTATGCACAAGTGAACATAACATCACATTGATCTTGTTAAGAAAAAAAAAGGAACGCTGCTTCAAGATGTCTAAATAAAAGCGAAATATTTCTTAACTGAACTGTACAAATATATTAGATAAATTGATTTAGTTCTTGTCTCGACGTATATGTTAGATAAACCAAACCGTATGAAAAATAACGGTCAGGTTTGTTAAGGTCTGGTGAGCCTGTTAGACTCCAACTAGAAGCGAGCCTTTATACAATGTATAGTAAGTGCTAGTAAATAAATGTTACTTTTTAAAATACATGTCTTCACATCTAAGGTAGCTTGGATGTTTCAAGTGAAGTCTCAGTATGAAAAACACCAGCAAATATTTCATTAAACGTTGGTATTTGAATAACGTACCTTTCCCACTGCAAATCATCATTCCTTATCACAGTGTTGGAGAAATAATGCATTCTTATATCAATGCACACATAATACAACTACATTTATTGTCCATAAAAAAAAATGGGCCCAACCTTGGCTTAAGAGATAAGTACAAAGCGGATTTGACATCCGGCCAACCATGGCATAAGTTATATCATAAACAGACCATGTCGAACTGTAACGAACTATCATTTTCCAGTAAGCCGATTCTGTAAAGTAACTTTACCGTGGTACACCAATATGTTTTGTAACATTTGGCAACAAAAGGCATTGTCTCCACATGGCCGGGGATTGAACCCATTATCAAGATTACCCTATAAAATATGCAAGAAGTCTCATTAAATAATAATCAAATACTTCATTCTCATAACAATGTACAAAATACAAAAATGAAAAACATAAAAATATTATTTTAATCGTTTTGCAATATATTTAATATGATCTATCATTAAGCACGCTTGCCAGTACCATATTATTTTAGTATCACACACATTTTCTCAAATTGCTTGTTTCGTGTATCCAATACTTAATTAGAGTTGTTGCGATGATGGTCACGATTTCTCGTCAGCGCTCACTACAGTTACCGTGTTATGTACCAAGTTAATTTAAAGTGAACACAAAACAGAAACTCGCTCGCTAAATTCGCGCGCCTACACACAACCACCGCATTATACCACAAATCTAAATGTTCTATTACGGTATTGCGTAAATATGTGTCGTATTAAATACACATTCATGACAGTCATCTGGTGTTGACGTTTGATATTACTTCGCTGCATTTATTCACTCTATTTAAAGATTATTGATCTATTCGGCCGCATCCGCAAATGCACTTGTCTTATTGAATTTTTTGGGAACCCTGCAAGCCTTTTCGTTAGAATATGATTTGTTCGATAGCGTTTTCTGGAACCAACAGAAGTTTATGAAACAAACTGAGTGGAAATGTTTGAAATATTTACGCATAATCAATTTAGCAGAGTAGGCAATACATAAATCATCCGGGGAGTTGCAACGAGAGAAATACATCCGTGCTGTGCATTGTTCGCACATAGATAATATATAAATTAGTCAACATTTCCACTAGTTCTACTAATTAGAATAGATCATTGCGTGAGTACTGTGTGGCGTTATCTCTAAGGGTCCCGCATATTGAACATCCGTGGAGAAGACGTCCTCAACTTTAGGATTGAAACGATGTTATCACGAGATGGAAAATGTGACATTTAGTAATCCTTAATTTAAAGTACAAATATTTAGCTCACCCATTTCACGACCCCATCCATTGGCGCAGAATATAACGAGCGACGTGGGCCACTAAAGTTCACCCAGCGTCAGAAGTCAAAACCACTGGAATGGAGCTAATGAAGGCCCTGATAATGAGAACCGAAATTTTAAGATGAAATTCAAAGAGTTTGGCGGGAATACACTCTTCATGGCCTCCGATCTGTGGCTGAATCCGATATGCACATACTTAGAAGGTACGTATAGGTGTTTTTTTAACGCACTCAAAAATGCTCGCTGCGGGTTATCTAATTTGCTTTATTTGCATTACAACATTTTAAGGCCGCTTTTTATATAATTACGCCATAGTTAGTTTTAAGAACTTATAAAGCAAAATTGTAAATGCATATTAGTAATATTCCAGTATTGCCTCTCCTTCACACCAATAGCAACTCTTAATCCCCATACAGAGATCCACAGAGTCCTAAAAGCATCGAGATGAATACCCTTAGTTTTTTTGGGCCAATCCATTAAGACTGTTTTGGTAGGGGCTGATTTAGATTCGTACACTGTGACTTAGTACAAATACCGACGGATCTTATTTCTCCCCTTGAATGGACACGTGTTACAAACGCCTAATGTGTTGAAATGATTGACAGCAATATTCTTTTATTCGAATAAAAAGTTAAACCAAATTTAACAATATTCACATTGGATATGTATAAATCTTGATGTTGATATTTAGTTAGTTAGTTAGTTAGTTAGCTAGCTAATTAGGTTTAATTTTATTTCAGTACTTTGTTTTTGCGTATTTCACTTAACTTGACTTGAAAATTACAAGTTATCCCGACCAAAAATTAGTTTTAAAAGTGTAACGAGAGATTTTGTGATTTTGATTTTTATATAGGTTAGTCCATCAATAGATTTCTTACCTTGTATTTGGCTACGAAAATATCTTAAAGGTGAAAATAAAAGGTGAAATTGATTTGCTCTTATTTCAACATAAAACAAAAGCGGGGTTTTTCGTATCTGCTCCAATACAAAATTACAGATTTCGCAATTTTGGTACCAAAGAAATAGTTTTCAGCTTCATCCTTTCAGATGGGGATATTTTAATGGAAAGCTTTCAGTGCAAAAATCAGAATGTTCACATTTTTAAGGGGCACCTGGAATGTGAAATCTCTTGTTGCACCTTTAAGTAATTTTGGTTACAGTATTCCCAAAATAATTGATCATTTATTGAGTGTGTAATTTGGGGTAGGCACCTTATGAATTTTCTACCAACTTGAATAAATTAGATTACACGGTAGCCCAACTTGTAATTTCCTTTTCAATATTGGTACTCTCTGAATGCAAAAGAGGTGAGATTCGCTCATTTCGAGTGACTACAGGGCCCACTCTGAAAACACTCTTTTCGAAGAACATTATAGAATAAATTTGATAGTGTATAAAATCATAAACTTTTATTATTTTTTAAATTATCAAGAGTAAATTTGACCCAAAACATAACCTTCAAAGGGTTCGAAATTTCACTCATTTTAGAGTGAGCCCTGTCACTCTAAATCTTAAAGAGTGAAATTCACTCAGTTTACTGCTAACCCCATCTCATAAACAGGAACATTTTATTAAGAGTAGTACAGTTTCCCCAGTATAGCAATATTGCATAAAATTCCATCAATTCTGCATTTTATACCTTTTTCTATTTTGTAGATTATTATGGTTAATAATCCTGCTTGGCCTTGCCGTGTGGTTATGTTTCGGCATCAGTGACAGTCTTCGGAAATTCATTAAGCATCCTATTTCTACCGTTATCACCATGAACTATGTACGCAACATTACGTTTCCAGCTGTAACCATATGCAATTACAACAATTTCAAGGCATCACTCGTAACGCCAGCTCAAGTACGTACTTTTGATTGCTGTACTATGGGGCAGGATAATTTGCAACCAAGGAAACATCTAGTGCAATTATTACGTCAATATAATTTGTAAGGTGTATTGAACACCACTTTTCTAGGAAAGAAATATCTGCCATACCTATAGGAGGAATCCAGCATTAAATACTATTAAAATCAGGCTGAAATTAACCATACTACAATGACTTTTTTGAAACCAGATAGATCTTTCGAATGTGCTTATTGTTTGTTATTTTGCAAAAATAATAACAAATAAATTTTATTTTATTTTCATCCATGACAATTTGGTCATTCATTTGTCATGCAATTATTTTAAAAGGTTAAAATCATTAAAATATCTGTCATAAAATATTAATTTTAAATGCAAGAAAATGTTAATTAAACATAAAAACCTTTTAGCTTGATTTTCTTAAATGATAAAAAAAACAATTTGTATGATTATTTTTCATTTTAAAATAAGACAATTTTCTTGACAAATTAATCATTTCAGTGATGAGTTAATGACCAATATGTTTTCAAAATCGTCGAAGTAGCACAGAAAGTACACAATCAATGACAGCGATGTCCTGCCAGTCAAGATATATCCCAGTAATTCAAAATAAACACAATGTTTAGTTAAATGAGACAGTGATTGAAAGAGGGAAACCCTATTTAAGGTTCTCGGAGAATTTTCAAAATTGCAAGGTCATATGTATTTTTCGCATTTTGTTTTCATTTAAGGCATGCACTAAGACCCACTGATTGAACTTAATTGCTAAAAACGTTAATCAGTATCTTACTGACTGAAGGTCCATATTGCCCTCAAATCACTTAGCTGTAACCATGAGTCCATGACCAAGTAAGCGTAGTTTTAATAGTGAATCCTGAAAAATTAATGATGTACATAGTAACGCCTTGCAGTTTTAATTCACAAAATAATCAATTCAGCTGTTCACATTTTCAATGTAGTACAATCAACTTTCAAACAATTAATTTTTATACAAATACTGCATTGACTGAATGCAAAATAGCAAACAAAATTATTATCCATTTAATATTACTATGCAATAACTTAATGTCAATATTATACAACAGCTCCAGGTGGAAGATGCTCACCATGCAGGTTCAATGTCAACAGATATTACTTGTTTGATAGCAAGTCTTTCTTTCCACAAATCGCCTTCCCATACTTAAATAATAATATAATAATAATATATTGGCTTTTATAAAGCGCCATTTCATCTAGATCACAGCGCTGTTGCCTATTATTATTACGCTGATTACGCTGCCGTCAGGAAATCGTCACAATCATTTCGCTTCATCTAAACCATGTAAAAAGAATTACATTTGTTTAACCTTCTCGTTTTCAAATGTATTAATTTCCAAAAGTATCCATGTTTTTAAAGCTTTTCATCATCATCATCATCATCATCATCATCATCATCATCATCATCATCATCATCATCATCATCTAACCGTCGAGATTCATGACACACTTCTTTGCCAAACATCCATTTCCTTCAGGTTCACACTATCAAAGGCCTTTCAGATGTTTCCAAAGTCTATACATGCTCTTCTCTTCAAGAATCACTTCTTCAATGATTCTTCGTAGTGCAAGAATCTGTGGTAGGGTAGATTTATTCCTACGGAATCCATTTTGGTTCCTTCGAATGGGGTCGATGTGTGAAGTTATACGGTCAAGAAGAAGTGAGAAATGGGCTGCTACCGGCTAAAGCAGACAGGAAGATGCCTCCGTAGTTTCCAGGCTGCTGGAGTTCGTCTTTCTTTGAAAGAAGAATGATGCATGAAATGGAAAATGGCTTTTGTATTTGACTAATTAGAGTTTCATTGCAAAACTCAAGGAGTTGCTCTTGGGAAAGCTGATGCTTTCATATGAAGGTCGGAGTGTTGTTAGGTCTGGGTATTATGAACTACCGAGTTTTTGTGACAACATTTTGGAGTTCGTCATTAGTAAATGGGCTGATAATTATTAGTAACTGATCAGAAAGTTAAAGAAAGGAGATCTTGATTATGGGTGATGAATTTTACTGCTGATTTCTCTCAAAATTTGCCGTGCTCCACTCTGCCTCTTGGATATATGATCTTGTATTTTTGGTCTTGATATATTCTTCAAACTCATTTGCACAAGCGTCTTCAAGAGCAGCACTGTGTGCACTGTGTGAAATGATATAAAATTCTTCCAATAAAGAAGAAGATTCGAGGACCATCTTTCTTGTAGCAGTAGCTAAAAGATCATATTTAGCACTGGTATCATTTAATTCCTGCATTTGATCAGCTAGTGAAGACACCTGTTATAAAGAGAGACTAAGTATTCTTGACAATGTTGAAATCGGTTAATACCTTCCTCTTGTCAAACCTGTTTGATAGTGTCTTTTCTTGGATCTTTGCTTTGCCTTTAGCTTATCTGACATGTGCATGTCACAATTCTGTGGGTCAGAACCTACGAAAGCAGGAAGAAGCCCTGCATTTTTGAACGTTGCTCTGCCTTTTCCTCCTTACCAGAACATTGCATAGTCAAGGTGTGCTGCGATATACCGCTGTGTCCACAGGCTGTCAGGGCGGTTTTGAAACTCATTGTTGATAGCGGTTAGATTATTATATATAGAAGTCTGCCAGATGTTTACAGTTCTAGGAACCAATCACCATTGAAGTTATTATTCTGAGATGCAATTTTTCGGCTACCGTTCCTCATTACTGATTTAACTGATTTTTACTGAAATTTCAGGATAGTCACTCCGAATAACGCTGGCGACTAATGCTATCGTCTTAGTCGCCAGAAATTAGGCTACTTCAACAATTTATCTGGTAGCGCTTGGTAATACTTACATTATCGGTTTTGTGGCAGTTTCATTTTAACTTTTTTATGCCATAAGAGTGGTTGAGGAGTATCCATGTTTCCTGGGATAAAACACTCGTTATTGGAATTAATACTACAAATAACCACCTTAGTCCAATGCGCGCGCTCCTGCATGTAATCGACTCTATCGTATCTTGCGATATCGTGACAAAAACAATCACGAAGTTCTTTGAACTTTTTCTGAAATTGTTTTTCAGGCCAAATTGTTCAGCAGTATCTTCAATATTGATGCCAGTGAAAGAACGTACTTCCAACTGGACCGCCCTACGAGATCCAACTGGACGAACCTCTTGATGTTTGAACTATTTGTAATAGCCAGTCCACCACACATCGACTTGAGGAATGGCACTTGAATGTCGATGCGCAGCATTGAGAAGTCGGCCTAAGCGAAAACTTATCACGCCGACATTACTAGACTGGGCGTTTGTTATACTTTCAATAATGACCCTTCGAATTCCTACAAGTGAAACAACCTGGAAGTAATAATGGGCTTTTCATTTCACTGCGGCTGAACGTAGAGCAATATGAATATACTGTTGGGAGAAATACAACAGAGCAGGCTTTCAAGGTAATGTCCATGGGGCAGTACATATATTACAATAATACTTTAAACGTAGGACCTCTGAAAGTAAATGAATAAGGAATCCAAACAAGTGGCTGAATGTTGGTAATGTCATACTTTGAAGAAATCATTACAACCGACGACATTTCGTTCGCGTCATTTGTTTGCACTTTTATTGTATTACTTTCAAAATTTAAATTTACGATTTTTCACATTCTGAGAAATTCCAAGGAAGGCGTTTGCGTTAGACGTTTATGGTCCTTCGCAACATCCTAGTGTCCAAGAATCATTCCAATTCTTTAGCTGATTTGTACCCCCTGTAATGTTATATTTCTCATTGCAGGTATGGCTACATCCGCAGGGACAACACCCTTTGGTCAAAGACTGGGCTTTTCATTTCACCAGGTTTGAGACGTCCGTCAGTGTGCGATACAATTCAGTAAGTTGCACTATCTATATGATATCATATCTAATGCTGCATGGCTGCCGTCGTCTATATATCATGCAGTTGAAGTAGATTTCAATACCAAACAACGTTCCATTTGTGCTACTTCTGAAGAACAAATGAAGGTTGAAAGATGCTTTTGTTGTGTTTCTCTTCATTGACCTATCTCATTTTTAATATTACGTGATAAGCCTTGTTAACACCTTTGAATATTTATTTCCGAGATGGCCAGCGCACACAGGGCCTGTTTGATGAATACATACTGTCCCAATAAAAACTAACAATCAAACGAAAAATTAGAAAAAATAACACTGACTGTGGCATTTTTTGCCAGATATTTGACTTAATTTCTTAGACAAGATCCTAAGCTAATCCTCGCTTTTATTCCATCCAATTTGGATGGAACCTAACGGAGATATTGTCAGTTGAACACAACGGATAAAAATACCACTTGGGCCAGTTTCAACTGAAGGTTCAAAGAAACTAAAGCATAAAGGGTAATCAATCAACCATTGTGGGATAAATCGTTTTCAAACAACAGAAAATTGTACAGATCAGCAGTGAATCATTATCCGCATGAAAAATAATCATACATAATTATTTTTTTCAGTGAATCACCGAATTATTATGTTTGTGGGTGAAATGAGGGACTCACTCTCAGGGGGTCATAATCATGAATTCATGAAATTGGGAAATTGACTGCTGAAACTAATGAAACATCACAAGTCTGTTGAGGGACAAATGTGTGTACAACGCCCTAATGTGGAGGGAAATTTATCCTTCCTCCTTTCCCCACTGCTCCAGATGCCAGAAGCAATATGATGAAAGGAAAGCAGTGTTCAACAAAGAGCATAAAGGAAGGATGGTTTGTGTTCAAAAGTCTCAGTTTACTTTCAAACAATGTCTTTTTAATTGGTTCTATCTTCTGCTAACACCTGGAGTAAAGCTAGATAACAAGACTGTGTGGAATTGCTACATGTATTTCATTAGAATTGCGACGTTATAAATTTATAAATTATGTTTATATCACAAAAGCAGCACTTTATACCTCTTTTTTATGTTTTTTTTAAAAGGTTTTTTTTAGGTCAATACAGAATGTCTTGAAGGTGAATTTTCAATGTCAACTTGTTGATTTCGGATAGCCGAAACTGGCCCCAACAGGTTTTTCAAACTGTCTCAGATAATTAGCCTAACTCCTAAACCAGAACCCCCAAATTACACCCAATAAATCTCATGAAAGCTGGAACACGCCTAAAAAGAATCTGTAAAACGCCAGTTGAGATGAACTGAAATTTGTGGCCAAAAAAATTAATCTTGATGTATATTTTTTTTTTGGGACAGTCTGTATATCGTCATGAGTCATCCAAACAGGCCAATCGACCATTGTGGCGAAAATGAGTTTTGTTGCATATAATTATACTATAGCACAAGCTCTTTTCATATACCAAATATTAGCAAAATACATTCCAATTTTTTAATTAATAGATTTCCACCTTGGGGAATCATACCCAAACGCCAAATGAACGTCTTCCAAACAGACCAATCAGCAGTCGTCCCTGTTTGCTGTATCCGAAAACCACCGAAGTGAGTATCGATCAATGGGATACTGCGAGATTCATCTCCTCGCTGGATCAACACGAGGGGGGGGGGGGGGGGGGCTATAGAAGTCCGGTCGAAGTGATACAACAATATACATGTATTAAGTTACGAGCAATTGTGTCAAAAATAGTAACATTTACTCAGTTTCCACCTGTTGCTGCAAATTATTGATTGTTGAAGTTTAATAAAGTACAAGATTCAATCAGCTAAGTTGGTAATTCAAAGTTATAACAACAAGATAATTTTAACCAGAAGGACATAAACATCACTAATGTATCCCTATTTTCACTCAAGTTTTTTTTTAAAAATGTTTCAGTTTTTTAATTTTTGTATTTTTTTCACGTTTTGGTATTATATGGTCCATTTTAATTTACAATATAATTATTTGAAAGGAAATATTGTTATACATAAATCAATGTTCTTATATCTTCCCTTTATGGTAGCATAGTATCCATAGTATAGTAGGGATTTGGGTTCATATCAGAGGGTGCCCATGTTGATTGCTATGTTCATAGTAGATAGGCTTGCCTGTTTAAAAGTTACTTACATCATTAATTTACAGCCAATTAACCCTCGTCTAACCTGAGCCATTTTTTAACAAAACTCCCGAAGGTGGTGGGGTGGTTACCACCCCCTGTGATTTCCGTTACTTAAAAATTGATTCCTGTAAATTTGGTACCAAAGGATGGTTGACGTTTCTTATTTCCATTTGTACCAAAATAAGTACAAAATCCCCATTATGAAGTCACTATGACGTAAGGTTGAGGAAGTGCGAAACTACCGAATATAGGGTGGAAATGATATTCGCAATTGTTTAGCGACCCAACACCTTAGATAGCACTAAAAACAGGCGCGGATCTAGGGAGGGGCGGAGGGGCACGCGCCTCCCGGTATTCTGCAAAATGTGACAAAATCAGCCCATTTTGGACAAGTTTCAGCTTTCAGTCCCCCCCCCCACCGGTAATTTTGAAGTTTTTCAAATCCTGATCCGCCCTGTTAAATGCTTCATTATATTAAAACTAGTCATTTCCCATCATGAAAATTGATATTCCTAACCTTTCTTTGGGTATCACCTTATCTTTCCTATACCCCGGTGGATGTTTGTTTTGGATAAAAAGAGACAATTGTCAATTGACACTTACATTAAAGAATCTGGCACCAAAAAGGGGGCTAGCTAGCCGGAAAAACCTGAAGGGGGTGCTAACACCCCCACCCTTAGGTAGACGAGGGTTAAGATCAATAATGAAATGTAAAAACCAAAGAACATCAAAATCTTTTTCGTTTTCCCCTTTCCTTTCCTCCTCTTTTCTTTCCTATAATTTTCCCACATACCTACGATATTTTTTGAGTTCCAGCAACTTAGTTGATTAATAATTTTAATAACTTGATAATTTATCTATGTTTACTAAATAAGCGCATAAAGGTAATGTGGTTTTGAGTACATGTAGACAAATAATCATTCACATTTCAGCCATTCATAAATACATGCTTAGTTGGTAACTTACAAGATTACTCATTGAAATTTTCATAAAATTGAATGCGAACCCGATTATACGCTTTTGAGTAGTACATAACTTATTTTAATCCTATTAATTCCCATAACGAAAGAATTTAACATGAGAAACTTCTCATTCTGCCATTTTCAATAAAATACCCCTTTGATATCAGAAATATGGCAAACTTGAATGAAATCCAAACTGTCAGAAGTCTTGTCGGCAAACGCCCATCTTATAGAACCTCAAATGGTTTAGTTTTTTGACTCATAGAAAGTTTTTTTTCAACACAAAGTATAGAGCCACTACCCCTCTAAGAGTGCTATGACTCCAAGAAAGGTAACCATATACGCAATGATCTGTTTGATGACAAAAATTAAATCATATCCTGGGAATATCAATTTCATTTCAAATTGTTCTGATTACATCCCGAAGTCGTTTATTTTTACGAGTTTTGAGAATACGGTCATTTGACACTAATTGCTAACACATACCTTCCAGGTTTTTTACACTGAAGTAGTAAGCCTACATGAATCTGTATTTATTTTCAGTGACAGTTGTACCTACAAAAACTGTTAAAAAATCTCCGTAAATTAAGAAAACATATTTTCCGTAAATTTACCGAAAAGCTGTTTGAGAGAAAAAACAATAAACAAATCGAAAACACCAAAAACATAAAAATGTTACTTAAACGGAAATATTTCAAAATTTCTGGCAGCAATATTTCCCGGACTTTTTTTTTTTGTTTCCGTAATTTTAAATTACGGGAAAGAGTTCCATATGTACCCCCCATAATCTGTACATGAAGACCAAATTTATTTTAATAATTGCCTTTTTTTCCAAAAACTGAATAAAACTCTAAAATAATTAAATTTTATGTTCATGTAATATATGGGGGGTACGTAAATGGAACTCCTTGCCAAATTACGGAAAATTCTTTCAAATACCCTTTTTTTTTTTCCGTAATATGAGACAAAATTTCCTGTAACATTAACTGTCAATTTTAACTGACAGAAATTTCTGTAAATTTTACCCTAAAATGTCTGTAAATACTGCTGCCGAGAATTTCCGTAATTTACTGACATTTTTTTAACATGTACTGAAATATAATAACTATAAATGTAAAAGATACATATTATTAAAGCGTTTGTTTCTAGTTTTATTTGTACTGAAAATAACAGTATTCATTATAAACACGTGTTGTATGTGTCGATCATTAGAATTAGTGATTTTCGTCCGAACGCCTCGTAAATTTAATACAAATATAAATGTCAAAAATGACTTGATATTAAGATGAAAGCTTTCTTTCTTGATAAACTAGTGATCTTTGATTCCTTTTACTTATTACTCTAAAAAAGATCAAATATACACCTTCAAGCAATAAACAGATAAATAATCACACTTCTTCAACTTAACGTTTATGGAAGTATTATTATGTCCATAATAATTCCAAAACCCAGGTGTCAAACGCTAGACATACGCTTTGGATGCCCTTAGTGGACTTACACATGTGGGCCGATTCTATATATAATCTAAATATAGCAATCTGTAATTTTATGTCCCAATTTACCAGGCGTAAACCGACTACAACTGGAGCTTTTATTCGATTTTTTTTCGAGAATCCACATTATCCGTACATTCAGTATTATGAATTTTCAATTAATACGATTAATTTACTACAGTTTACAAATAAAAAATGCTATAATTTTACAAGAAATTTCGTGGGCAGCAATTCTTCCAAAAACCCCCGTAAAATCCATCTTTTTACAGGTGTCCATTCAAATTAACTGTTTATTATAGCTTGCGTTATTATATTTTACATTGAGTAGTAAATATTGATTAATCAATTCTAATACAAAATCAAAATTTATCAGCCCCTCATGATTCCTCTTTTCTATCTTCACTGGCACATATTTTGGCTGTAAGGACAATGACACTATAAACCGTACAAAAGCATAGCCATTCTAAGCGCCCTCCGCAGGCAAAGTATGTTCAACATGTTAATACCACCGCCTGAATTGCGATCGATTGACTCTTTTTGAGTCGGGGGCCAAACAGCTCAATTTGCATTCGTCTCCTTTCCTTTGCCATAGAAAGCAGAGGACTTTTTTTTTTTAGTTTTTTGGGCAAACAGACCACTCACTTTGTAATTAAATTTGACAAGGAAAACAAAGTCTTGAATGGAAAGGCGTGTCTTCAAATGAATAACGTTTCATGTCCCAATGTCCACATAAACATCATTTTCCTAAAATGTTTCAAATTTTAGTATCAAGTTCATAATTCTCGAAACCTTCAATCGCCGATTCTCGAATGTGAACTTTTGGTCGATTTGGCCTGTGTTAAGATTCGTGACGTACTACAAGACATAGACCACTTGGTGTTAACATAACCAATGTGAACTCGCGCCCGGGCTTGATGGACAATAAACCTGAATGGAACTGTCTACCTGAAACCGTCGTCAATATCACTACAACGACGCGTTAAAGAAGAAACAAACCAGTATCTAAGAAACCAACCCTCCAGCATCTACCTAGTCTATAGCGCACTCACTAACCTCGTGCGTTTGACCTCTTACTGTCGAGGAGCTGGCAGAGTACATCTGTCAAAGCCAAAGTGATGTTTGGTTCGTTTTGATGAGGTTTCTATATTGAAAGAGTCTTGCCGCCATCGTCTGAGCCTATAGACAATGTTGAGGTATAGCGCCAACAACCTGGCCACCAAGCCTTGTTCAAATCAACATTAATTAAGTCATTAATAGTATCGTTATCACAAAAAAGGAGTAACATTGGAACCTAACTTCATAATTATTGGTCAAATCAGCTATTGTTATTGTTTATATTTCAGAGCAAGGTACGCCAACAATGTAATGTATCGGAAACATCTCAATATGTTAAATTTCAGCCTCGTTTGCAACATTGGAAAATAGCAGGTGCCTCTTCTGAAGTAATCTCTTAGCAGCTCCGGGCCGAGCAATACATTGTAGATGTAAATATAAACCGTTTTCTGATTCTATCCATCCCTAGGCAAACCTTCGGACCTAACACCAATAGATAATATCGATCGATCCTCTACAAAACCCTGCTGTAACTCAATTGGTCATGGCGGGCCGCGCTAGTAATACAGAGGTTTGCCGGTTGAGTCCGGCCAAGCGCACATTGGTTTTGTTTTTCAACATGTATGTGCGCGGCCATCTCCAGGAACATATTCATCCTTGTCCCTCCCTGGAGAACTATATAAGTAGTTAAATTTCATTGTTATTTGTTTGAAACGATTACCAACCTAAAAGATCCGTAACCCTTCCAACTGCACAGACAGAGCACTGCTTTACTCTGAGCAAATACCAACCGTGCCCCTCTGCAGATATGAATGTACGATTGAGTAAATGTCCACCAAATGTCGGGTGTGGATATACGATACAAAGGACGTAATGGCCCACTAAAAACTTTTCAGTAATTAAAATACTATGAAATGAACATGCTTTAGAAGGTACTATGACTGAAAAAATATTGACATAAATGAAAAGGACTCCTTACTGAAATTCATTCCCCCGAGTTTGAAAACAATTTGGAGTTTACATTCACCATGTAAAAACGGTAAAACAGGAAGAGTTTCAGGGGGAGGTGGCGTTTGGTGGTAATTTCTGGAGACGAAAAGCAGTGGTTCACTCCCTGACAGAATTTAACATTGTATCTAGCATATTTTGCGACACAATTCAAAAGCATTCAGGACGGGATTCAGGCATTGTACTTTAGGTAGTAAGATATTGACGGGCAAGGAAAGTGGATTAGCCGGATTAGCACATACATAGCAAATTGTCTTTGAGCTAATGACAACAGCTTTCAGTTTGGTAACTGCTGGCAATATGTCAGCATCCTTTGTTTCCAGAAATTGCCACAAACTGCCACCCCCCCCGGAACTCTTCCTGTTTTTACTGTTTTTTACAGGAATGTAACATCCAAATTGTTTTCAAACTCGTGTAAGTGATTTCAGTAAGGGTCGTTTTCATTTTGTCAAATTTTTTCATGTCATTATGTCCCTTTATGCTTTTGCTTGTGATTGATCTGTATATTCTAACCTTTTCTGCAGGTACGTCAGAGTCTGTTCACCGTCAGAACAATTGATTGTATTTACTCCTGCAGAAGGTATGTTGACCGACGTAAGACATTCATAGTAATTGGACCACAACAGCCTTCTTCCGGTGTTTTAAATATAATAGATGTAATACTACTGATGAATAACGTTAGGCGGGTGGTAATAGTTTGTATTTAAGACAAACTTGGGCTCAAATTATGACATCGATGTTATTTCTTTGTGATAAAGCCAATTTTATTTACACCCACCGATGTTTGATTTCGGTTGCCAAGTGCCTTGTGCTTCTAATATTTTACGAAGGGACGCCTTTCATGGCTCACTGGCCAGCCCTTCATATCGCTCCCCAGCTTGAACAGTCACTCAACACATGACGTCAGACCTTTTCCAAGGGGTTAGTCTACGCACTGATTAAAAATGGATGGATCATAGCGAGATCGCTAGCTTTGTGTGTTGTGCGAAAATATCCATCAATTTTATGTCATAATTATGTTTTCAAAATTTTACTTGAATCCAAACACTTAAGGGTGACTTATACATTCAGGCATTAATACCAAACATAGCACATTCAGACACAAGGGTCTTTATATGATCTAAAAAAGAAATGAAATGAAGGCACCATCTAATGGAATTTGTGAAAAAAATAAAAGGTAGTCATAATCATTGGAATCACAGACACTAGGAACTATTAGAACCTACACACATGTTCCATTAATACCATAAACCATTAAATACCATAAAATGGACGAGTAACACTGAAACCATCAAAATATGAACCAACAGCCTCGCAACCACAAAAAAATGGAACCAGCAGAAACTAGTTATACCAAATGGGGAACTAGTACACACCGTGGAAGTATCAAACAAATGAAATCAGGAGAACCCAAGATGGACTAGCAGACTCTGGACCACTAAAGATATGGAACAAAAGCAATAGGACACTGAATCCCACCAAATGGACCAGCAGGCACCAGACCACTTTTGGCCTCTGGAAACCAGCAAAAAACTGTAATCGACAGTCCCAAGGCAACCCCGATGAATGAAACCAGTACACAACTGGGAATCGCCAAGAAACGGAACCAATAAATAATGGAAACCACCAAAGAAAATTAACTGCAAACCACAAGGAACCTCAAAGAAATGGAACCACCAGGACACCATGAACCCAAAAATAAAACCAGTCGCCACAGACCTAAATCCTGACCCTTCCCCACCCCATCTCAAATTGGAACGTCCTCACTACTACTTCAACCACTGGCTACATTAATTGTCAATTGTATATTTCTGATTTCTGCATGTGAAATGTGACTGTCACTCTATCACAATATGGAAGAGGCAGTCAATGTGGGAACATCGGTCATCATAATTGCCCATTGCGGCTATATGGTTTCTGTGTGTTAGAAAGTATGGAAGATTCCTGAGAACATAATACTGAATAAAAGTGATATTTTGTGATGTCACAAAAAGAACGCTAGCTTTAGTAGTACATCAATGTGGTTACATGAGGCCAAATCATAAGATTGATGGTGTGAGGCAGCTATTTCATTACCATTTTTTTCCCAAATGGAAATCAAATCATTACGTAAAAAGTTTTCACATAAACGAGTGTCCCTAGAAAAAATGTACATGCAGATATATTAGGTATATTTTCATTGGTCACAATAGGTGTTTTGTATCGTGTTTATCCGCATTGATCCCGATCAGAGATACTGGTAACTAAAGGTATATTATTAATTTATGAGAAGAAAGTAAGTTTTATCCACTTATTAGCTGTACTTTTCATTGCTGTTTAAAAAAATACGGAATACAGGGACCTTGTTAATATTTTTCTCAACGTTTTGTGACAATCTGTTTGAGCAACCTCAGCTATATTTCAAGCCTATAGCAATTAAATTGAGAAATAAACCAAAATAATATTCGTCGATTGTGTTTTCCCAAACATGAAACTATTTTCTCAAAGGTAACACATGTGGTCCAGTGGATAAAGCGCCCGACTCGCACGCCAAAGGTTGTGAGTTCGAGCCCCGCTGTGGCCAATGTGTTTCGCCCTTGAGTAAGGCGCTTTACTTCAATTACTCCTCCCTACCCAGGTGTATAAATGGGTACCGGCATTATTCAATGTCGGGAAGGTAACAGACTCGCTGTAGAGGAGGTGTAGCGAGCCCCCTACAGCAACATTATATGGTGGAGTCTGACCCAATCGCTTCGAAAGAGAGATGGGCACTCCGTTCCTGTGTATACAGGTCCGTCCCCTTTACCTTTACTTTACCTTTAACACAAACCATTCAATGCCGTTCCCTAATAAATATTCATCTCATTTTATTGTTGAATTGTTTACCTCAGGAAAAATCTGCTGGACCTCAAAATTTACTTTGAAGAATTGAGTTTTCAAGAAATCGAACAGGTACCAGCGTATGACGTGGGGAGCCTTCAAAGTAAGTAAAGCAAGAAAATTGGTCTTTGATACTAGGAAGAAACACAACTTTTGATTAAAATATAAGTAAAAATTGAAAAGTAGACGTATTAATGAAGGATGGAAATCGTCACAGCGCAAATGCTCAATCAAGTAACAGACTTTGAAGGTTCTACACCACACCAGTAACCTGGCTGCTATAAGGTTGAAACATCTTGGGTGGACTACTTTCTTGCATGGCATCTAAAAAACTGCTTTAAAATGTCTGAAAATACACTAGTTATATTACGAAAGACTAGAAAGTGGTGTAATTTCATAATTGACATGGTAGACTGGTAGGTTTTCTCAAATTAAATGGCGACAGACTTGGACAGCAAGTTTGAGGCAATTAACACTGCGCTCATCAATTTCATCTTGATTGGCCATGGTCCCACAATGGAGCATATCGTGGTGGGCGTTTTGATGTACTCTCCATTTAATGCTTCATAACTAAAACAAATTCGGGTCATTTGGGGATTTTAGCCTCTACTTCCTTTCCTCTGTGAGAGTTTTAAATGTAAATAAAACATGCTTAAAGTGTGTAAGTTAGTGGTGTTATACAATGTTTTACTTGAAACGTTCTTTATACAGGACAAAATTTGCCATTATGCAAGCAGCAATATGTTCTTTGGATGTTTGTTTGTGGGGGTAGCAACTGTTAAACTTAATTATTTAACACACTTTCTTTTCCTCTTTCAGGTGACGTTGGCGGGTATATGGGTTTATTGTGTGGTATGAGCATCATAACGGTTGGAGAATTCATTGATTTCATTGCTGCTTTGTTATTTCAAAAGTGTAAAAAATAAGAACCGGCCACGGTGTTACCAGAGACTTACCAGTTTGCAAGAAAAAAATGAAATTAATCTTCTACCAAGTACGGAAACCACCTTTATCCAAGCAATATCCTAGAACCAAGGCCTATTTGAAATATGTTGTATTTAGTTGGTTGACAGCAATTCCGCCGATTGTGTGTTCAAAATTCCGACAATCATTTGTCATGTACTGTTTTAGGTATATTTTTTCTTTAAGAGGTGTCAAGTTTATTTTGTGTTTCTAGAAATCAACAAAAAAAATCTGTAGATCAATAGGCACGCGGTAGTTCTTGACCACCACCCATGCTCCAGGAGCAGGTCTCCTTCACAAACCTCAAAGGACTTTTTGGACTTAGAATTTTTCCTTCTAACTTGAAAAAATAACGTATATATTTTAAAAGAGGCAGTAGCCAGATTCGAACCCAAGACCACTGTATCATGAGGTTAGCTTCATGATTTGCAATTCTAATCCTTGATAACATTTACGGATTAAATCGCTACTGCTATTGTGGTCAGCAATCAATATAATGAATAGCTCCGCTCTGGAACGGTTGCCACAACCCATGCTCCAGGAGCATGAGTGGTGGTCAAAATCTCACACTCGTGCAGTGCCAAACATATGCCATGTTTACAGGTGACTGCTTTGCAGCTGATAATAATATAATAATAATGTAATAATAAATGGCATTTATATAGCGCAAAAGAATGATCAAAGCGCTTAAAGTGACAGGAGGAGATTTTTTGAGGATACAAATTTCTCTCAATTTTCACTGGATCGGTCGTAGACCACCTACCGAGAACGTTTTGAAGGTTTATTGAACAAACAAGTACAAAAGAAAACCGCAAACCTTGTTTTGAACTTGCCTGCTATCGCAATCGTTCCCATAGAAAGTCATGCTTTGACTTTCTGTCGTGCACGATAGTAAGTACTAAATCATCATCTTATTACATAAAGACGGCGTACTTCGGCTAATTCACTTCAGGTGTGATCTAATACATTGGTAAGCATTCCAAATATGCAAAAAAAACGGGTTCGACAAAAATTGGAGGCGCTTCTTTCTGGAAATCTCCTCATGTCTCTTTAACATGACGGTCTACAACATAGGCTACAATTTAGGCTACAACATAGGCTATAAAACATGTATGTTAATTGTACGAATAATCCCTGCATGATACGTGATCTGTTATGTGTTATACAGGTGTTATATAGAGTGTCCGTGTGACTGAGTGTCCTACCACCCATCTGTCTATTATGTTCTCCATTGAGTGTTGTATGCATCATTTGTTTCAGTACAGTACCCAAATGGCCTCGTCTATAAGGTCACGGTTTATTCCGTACATGTTGGTATGGTAGCTAGTACACTCTCTCATGGGGGACACTCAGTCTCTTTACACCTTTCATGTAAACTCATGCTATGGTGTAATTTTGTACTTCATAGCTTTTATAGATATTTTTGTATTTCAAAATGCTTATTCATATGCTTGTATTTGTGATATTTATGTCTAAATGTTAATAAATTTATCGCAGCTTGGGAAAAATATTTTTGCAACTCAGGAAAATGAAAGTGCTATAATAAGTGTAATGTTGGTGAGAGTGGGTGTTGTATTCCATTTCCATACGTGAAGTGTGAGATGCCTTTTCGATGATAAATAGCAGCCTTGACAATAATAACGAGGCTGGATATTTGGGGCAAGGAAAAACTGAAAATGATACATTTTGTAATCATGTTCGACAATGGCGAAATCTTGTTTCAATCTAGAATTAGTTTTTTGTAATAAATATAGTGAGAATTGAAAATTTTCTGTGCCTTTTTGATTAAGTCATGCAGAGACCATCGTCTTTGTCTGGAGAGAAACCCTAAAAGACTTACAATTGAATTGACCCACAACCTAAAATCGTCAAATGAACAGCGAAAGCAAAATGCTCAAAATTCAACAATGAAATTGCTATACTAATAACAAATCGCCACAAACCTGCAAGTGTATTGAAACTGGCATGTAACATGTTAAAATTTAGGTTCCATCTCTGAGTCTGTGCAGTGGACTCGCTGGGCGAAAGTACCCAGCTTTATTATATTTTTTAAACTTATCACAATCAAGAGGACCGAGCCCCAAGTTTTTTACCCAACAATAATTACCCACTCTACAACGGGTGTTCGTCAAAACTAACGAGGACAGCTTGGGACATTCAGGGTTTAACTATGCTCGTATTGAAACTAATGGGACAGATATATAGCCTTCTGTACATGGACCGACTGCTTAATGTCCCCTCTTAAAGCAATATTGGCACATTTTTTGAAGAGCGCCCCCAATTTTCAAAATTTGATATTTTTGCACAGTTACGTTGGTAATTGTCTAGGAAACTATACCTGCGAACGAGAATGTTAAAAAATGATGGTATTTAAGTTATTATTTATCACAAAATAAGCGATTTTGTAATTAGAATTGGGATCCCAGATTGGACTTAACGGCAGAGCTGGAAATGCTACGTTTATGTCCGTCATGATGAAATAGTGCCACCTCGAGAAAATAACCTCTAACTTGACTTGCCCCGAACTATTAAAACAACTAATGGATGAGCGTAGACACGTACATGGCGCTAATTCCCGCTATTTCAAATTGAAGGCCGTTTCCAGCAGCCGTTGAATTATTATCGGGGATCCCCGATAATAATTATTCTAGTACAAAATTCCTTCGTTTGTGACACACAGACATTTTCGAGCTTAACCATTCACAGGTATAGTTTACTAGCCAGTTACCATAAACCGTGTAAAAATCTCCAAATTTTTGAAAAATTGGGGCAACCCTTCAAAAAATGTGCTAATATTGCTTTAAGGACGGAACATTTTCATGGTTCGTTTAGCTTTAAAGCCGAAACGTCAGCTGAATTCAAGACCAACGTAAGTGACTAATTGTACAGGAAGAACATTTTTGTGCTTCTATTGGCTTCTATAGGTGGTGTGTCCATAATTATAGCAGGTAATACAATAGGAAATGTGTTTCTCTGATATAAATCAATAATTTCTCCTTGTAAACGTAATTAAATATTTATTTACAAAAGAAGAGAAACGTAAAAAACGTGAAATCAGTATTTTCTTGTTAATGCAAGACCAACGTAAGTGGCACTTACGTTGTCTTGCACTGAAAAGGGACATAACTGTTTAATGCAAGACCACGTAAGTGCAGCATTAAGCGGAAAAGGCGCATTGCACATGCGTTATCTTCTTTTTCTAATTCAAACTTTTTTAATCACATATCTTCACACTTAGTGTAAATTATGTGCGAATACCCCCCTTTCAAAATTCACAAAAAATCAATTTCGACAAAAATTCACTTGCGTTGGTCTTGCATTCAGCCGACGAAATGAACCCCGGGGAGAGCGAATCTCTAGTTTTAAACAATATTTCTGAAAACAAATTCAATCCAGAGTTTTGTGCCTGTTAAACAGGTGGCCCTGCCAGAGTTTGCATCCTAATACATAGACCCTTAGGGTTGCTTCTTAACTGAACCACGGGTACGCCCGGCTCTTTCCGGTTTGAAGCAAATTTCTGTTGTTCATCATAATGACATCAGGTTCAAACGTCATAACCCGCCCGGGGGTGAATATTGAATCCACCCCTTAGTGATATAGGGTAAGGACAGCGGCAGTAACTGAGAAATCCAACCACTGTTTAAGTTGACTGTTTACGTAAAACAGATTACCTTGAAAGAAGTCAACACAGGTTGCACTCGACACCTCATCCATAACAGACGTTATGCCAACAGCCTATAGTGTAAACTGGAACTCACAAGGGGCATCCAAGATGGCAAGTGCACTAACAGAAATGCAAATGCACCGAGAGTAAGGGTTCGTTTATGTAAATCGAGTTTTATACACTGGTTTCTGAGATACTCTACCAACAGGACACAGGATGTTGAGGGTTGTGCATACTTCAATATAATTTAAACGACCCCCCCCCCCCCCCATCAGCAGCATCAATTTACCGAAAGGTACTGCTTTTATCGACTGTTATGGTTTGATATACCGATGGAAAAACGTTGACAGACGACCATCAGAGGCAAGCATTTACTGAACAACATTTGATTGTATTAATGGCCCATATTAAATGTAGGGACGTACTTTGATTTACGGGGAACAACTCCCGCCATACGCATTAGCTACGCCATTGCACACATTCTATTTTAGCTTCCTGAAATGTTCTGTATGATTTTCTGAATGAGATAAACATACTTTGTAGAAATATGTAATGAAGAATAAATGATCTGTGGAATAAAATAAACATTTGTGTATTTGTTACTTTTTATTTTCTTTTAATTCTTATTAACGGTACTAATAAAGTACCATGTTATATGTGCGTTTTTATTTATTTGCAGACGAATTTGCAATAAATTTGCTGTGGCAATCAACAATTACAAACAAAAAAATAAAGTGCATTAACATTAAACTCGTATCTGCATTCGTAATCAGACAATCATTGTATCGATCTTCTTAATGCATGCCTGGTTCTAAACAAAATATATTGGTTTGTAAATATCAATGGGAAAAATAACGACAAAGTTGTCCTTGAGTGCGAGTTTACTGGCCTTTCAATATCGCCATCTCTTTCGTATCACACGTTAAAATATTAATATACTTTTAATTAAGGGCGCAGACTTCTATAACAGTCAATGCGGCAAATTCCTTGTTTTCCCTTTCGCTTGTGTCCTGTAACAGGTTTGTTGTAAGATGATGATTTGTAATGGCTAGAGGTATTTCGGGCGAGGTATTTAGACGGGTTCTTGCAATCGTTATGGATTTATATAGTTACCAGAAACTGTCCATGTTGACACTTTACTAGATGATTAGAATAACCTACTTAGGAGCCTGATTAGGAAGACAACAATAGAGGTTGTGCCTGTGTCGCCATCAACCGTAATGTGAACTTTGTCAACAGGATCAAATCAGAAACCGCTGTTTTATTGCACCATTCGATTGGTATACAAAAACAAGATTATCCCCAAGGTGGCAGGCAACATAAATTTTGAATGGACTGTATTACGGTATAGGACACCTGTTCGATTCTTTTGTTCCGAGCATCGATTACAAAAAACAGGCACAACCTCTATGGACCGTCAAGGAAGGAGAGGTTAGAGATGGAAACAAACACCAGGGGCGAAAAAGAGAGGTTAGATTAGGAGGCACCAATGAGCGAAAAGGAGGCACCAGTAAGTGAAAAATAGAGGTTAGATTAGGAAACACTAGTAGGCTAAAATGGTTAGATTGGGAAGCACCTATGGGTAAGAGAGAGATTAGGAGGCACCAATGGGAGAGAGAGGCTATTTTAGGAGCCATCACCGATGGGCGAAAGAGAGGTTAGATTATGTGGCACCAATGGGCGAAATAGAGGTTAGATTAGGTGGCACCAATGGGCGAAAGAGAGAGGTTAGAATAGGAGGAACCGACAGGCGAAAGAGAGAGGTTAGATTAGGTGGCACCAATGGCCGAAGGATAGAAGTAAGATTAGGAGGCACCAATGGGCGAAAGAGAGAGGTTAGATTAGGAGGCACCAATGAGCGAAAGAGAGAGGTTAGATTAGGAGGCACCAATAGGCGAAGGATAGAGGTTAGATTAGGAGGCATCAATCTGCGAAAGAGAGAGGATAGATTAGGAGGCACCAATGGGCGAAATAGAGGTTAGATTATGTGGCACCAATGGGCGAAAGAGAGGCTAGATTAGGAGGCACCAATAGGCGAAGGATAGAGGTTAGATTAGGAGGCACCAATGGGCGAAAGAGACAAGAGGTTAGATTAGGAGGCACCAATGGGCGAAATAGAGGTTAGATTAGGAGGCACCAATGGGCGAAATAGAGGTTATAAAGGTTAGATTGAGTTAACCCTCTCTTTCGCTCATTGCTTGCTCCTAATAGAGTGAATAGGGTAGTTGGACAAAACGATTTTAATACAATTATTCGATGCTCTGGAAAATGTTCTTTCTACGTCTTTAAACTATAACTACTGCAGATTATCGATTGCAACGCTAGGTTGTAATGAAAACGAACATGCGTCAGTGTGTAATTACATTGTCGAAAAAAAAATTGTCTTTAAAAAAGACAAGCATCGCTGAGCTAGTGTTTGACAGGGGGCAGGACATGCCAACCTAACAGCAACAGCGAATTCAAAATCTAAGGGAAAGTGTATAGCTAAATCTTGTATATTTATTGACCTCCTGGTAAGATAACAATAGTCATATAGCTCTGAATTTGAATAATTAAACGTCTTTCAATTGTATGTAAGTCTTTCAAACACCGTGGAACAATTCCAGCATCCATTATTATTTGTTATTGCAGTATGTGGCATTTTGCCTTTGGATAACGAGTTGAAACATTTGTTACAGACATTTATATATGCATTATTTTTGTGATTATATTCAAGAAAATTGCGTACTTGTTCTTCAAACAAGAAAACGTGACAAATTTGACAATATGTTGTAATAGTACGACGTATAAAATGTTCATAACTTTGATGATCTTTAGAGAGAGATGAAATAGCAACAGCTAATATACAAGTATAGAGCTGGTATTTTCATCTGCACTGGCAATATAAGATATTTTTGCACACATAGGCCTAGAATTGCATTTTGCATATATGTATGATTATTACATGTACTTTTTGGTAATTAAAATCAACTCTCTTATATGATATCTCTTAAGATATTTTGGAAATGAATTTTTCATTGTTGTCTGGTTTAACACTGATATCACAATTGGGGTCATTTTGTAATTCAGATTAGTATAACAACTAAGAAAGTGAATGATTTTTTTTTTTTTTTTTTTTGGAGGCACCAATGAGCGAAAGAGAGGTTAGATTAGGAGGCACCAATAGGCGAAGGATAGAGGTTAGATTAGGAGGCATCAATCTGCGAAAGAGAGAGGATAGATTAGGAGGCACCAATGGGCGAAATAGAGGTTAGATTATGTGGCACCAATGGGCGAAAGAGAGGCTTAGATTAGGCAGCCACCAATAGGCGAAAGAGAGGGTATGAGATATGATCCGGCCACCAATGGGCGAAAGAGACAAGAGGTTAGATTAGGAGGCAGACAAGGAGTGAAGGAGAGAGGTAGATTAAGAGGCCACCAATGGGCGAAAGATAGAGGTTATAAAGGTTAGATTGAGTTAACCCTCTCTTTTGCTCATTGCTTGTCCTACATAGAGTGAATAGGGTGGTAGTTGGACAAAACGATTTTTAATACAATTATTCGATGTCTGGGAAAAGTTCTTTTCGTCTTTAAACTATAATACTGCAGATTATCGATTGCAACGCTAGGTTGTAATGAAAACGAACATGCGTCAGTGTGTAGTACATTGTTCGAAAAAAAAAAACACCGCGCAAATTTCTACACATCTGAATATTTTATTAAATAGCAGCGCGTGTTTGTGCTTCCACCTTGGTCGCCAGTTTTCTTTAAAAACAACACTGCTGAAATAATTGTCTGAACTTTGCTGTGTACAATCATTCCAAATATAGAGTCTTAATGGCTGAAAATTGAATTTGCATAAACTTTCACCTAGATAGGTTTAATGATGGGTAGTTGTTTTTTCTACAAGGACAATCATGTGTTATAATTCTCACGCACGTCGAAATATGCACTTGAACACAGCTAGTCTTGTATGTCTGAAGTCATCAGTTGCAAGTACAAAATGGGCATTTGATGCCTTCTTGTATAATTTAATTTGCGTTTAACATGATAAATTAACCTCATGCCAAGCTGCACTGAATGATTGACATGAACATTAAATGGACTGTCCCAGTAGCGGAATACACACGTTGTCTACTACTTTACACTAATTGAAGAAATTGATTTCTTCGGGTGAGTTGCAAGAACAAGTTGATCTATTCAGAAAGGCAACGAGAAAATGTGGGCCACAAAGGTGCAGCCAATGTCAACAGCAAAGACCAATGAGGGCCAGGCTGCTGATGGCGGTGACCAGGGGAGTGGTAACTACAAAGTCGATATCAAGGAGTTCGGTGGTAATGTTACTCTTCACGGCCTGAGATTTGTCACCGATTCAGATGTACACATACTCAGGAGGTAAGATTTATTCTATATTTCTCACATAAAATTGCAGAAAATGTAAATACAATTGTATTAGGAGGCACCAATGGGCGAAAGATAGAGCCTATCATAGAGGTTAGATTAGGAGGCACCAATGGGCAAAAGAGAGAGGTTAGATTGAGTTAACCCTCTCTTTTGCTCATTGCTTGCTCCTAATAGAGTGAATACGGTAGTTGGACAAAACGATTTTTAATACAATTATTCGCTGCGCTGCTCTGTATTTTATTCATTTTCCCCACATATTAAAACTAAGGTGCAGCATTTTTTTGGTATTCTTATTGAACAACATAGTAGCCTCGGAAAATAAATTCGAATCTCTGAGACTGTTTGCGGTGAATTTTCTTAAACGAAATGAATGATTTCAATAAGCACTTAATGACATTTAGAGTAAGAGTATCAAATAAATAATGAAAATATAAAAATATAAATAAATATAAAAATAAATATAAAAATAAGTATAAATATAAATATAAAAATAAATATAAATAAATATTTATAAAACAAATAAATATAAGGAAATATATACAATAATATTAGGCAAAAAAAACAAGTTTGTCTCAAAAGAAATGTGAAAAATCGCAATGCGAAATGCTTTTTTTTTTAGAAAAACGCTAATGCGAAATGCGGTTTTTCTTCTTTTTTTTAATGCATTTTTGGCCCACTTTTTTCAATTTTCGGCCGCTTCTTGGCCAAATTTTCATTTTTTTTTTGAAATTTTTTACAAAAACAAATTAAAGTGAGTAAAACCATAAAAAATATGCGGTCAAAAACCAATTTTAAACATAATGCGCGCGATCTTCTGAGACAAACTTGTTTTTTTTTCTTGGCCTTAGAAAAATTTGTAGAAACTAAGATTATAGTTTCACAGAGCCTCTAAACGATGACTCGGTGTGTTGTATCTTGTGTGCAGTCATGACATTATGAGTCCTGCATTTTTCTGGAATAATGTGGGAGACAGGGTCTTTCGTTTCAAAAGGCAGGAAGCACAAGGCGTTGTTTATCTCCTCTGTTTTTAGAATAGGGTCCTTTTGACTACTGTTTTGTTAGCGTACGGGCAACATTAATACGGCAAATTATTTCTCTAAAGTCTGTACCGCAACCCTCCTTATTTCTGCCCTACTACCCTTTTATTCAGAAGAAAAAAGGGTGTGAACAAATAATGAAGAATCATCAACTATATAATAAGTCGTTCCAGCAGACTATTGACATGATAATTATTAAGAGTGGCCCTATTAAGGACCCTTGAGGATCACTTAAACTAGGAGCATTCAGTTCTAGCGGTATTTGCTCTATTCCTTTAGACTTAATTCGACGACTTGCGTCTAAGCAATAAATAAAGTGGTGTTTCCAGTAGACATTTATATTGATTTGTAGTGGACTAGTACGGACCCTTGAGATCATTTACAGCAGTTCTATCATACATTTTAAACCAGAGAGCATTACGGCTAGCGGTAATGGCTCTATCCTTTTAAACTTTTACTTTTAACCTCCTTTTTAAACGACTTTGAGTCTGAGCAATAATATAGTGCGCTCCATACACCTGGTATGGTGACTGTATGTCTTCTAAAGTCTGTGTTATTAAAATTAGTGAAAGTTGATAGCAAAATGTAATCAATAATATTAACGTTTTTACTGTTTTTTTTCAGATTATTCCTGGTTATTAGCTCTGTAGCAGTTGCCATCTACTTATATTTGACATCAGTGGGGGGGGGGGGGGGTGAGTATCCTTAGTTCTGGGAACATCCATCTCCATTGAATCGACCATGACTATGTGAACAACATCACATTTCCGCTATAACTTATGCACTTAACAACATGTTCAAGCATCACTTGTAACTCCAGCGTCAGGTCTGTACGTGGGTAACATAATTCACTATGAGCTAATAAAATCCAATACCCATCGCGCAGTTCAAATAGTTTTCATTCCCACTGTAGTTGCGTAATACACCCACTGTATTTTATATAATGATTATGTACACCCGGACATGCATGGTCAGTTTGTTGTTAACATTGCCCATCCAAGGCTACTGACTGAGCCTGTAGACTCAACAGCTCCGATTTATTCTAAGTATCATCTGACCTTATATTCACGGGTGGGGGGTTCGCAAAGACCCTCGCGATAATTGGATAGCAACATGCCAGAACGCTACTGAAGGCACTGACGGGGATTTCGTAACTGATTCATCTGACACACTTTTTTTTCTGACACACTCTGAAGTCGGAACTTTAAAAATAACCCAGTGCTTTTTTCTCCGTGAAGGTCCTGAATTCAAAGTGGGTCAGATGGTCAGGTACGGAAACTCCCAACTGACTTCCCTTTTAGCTAGTGCAAGTCGTCATGACCATGTATTGACACGACATGTATGGAACACGACTTAAATGTGTTCCAACAGATTACGTTCGACTGTTCTGGAACGCGCACAGAACAGTGGTAATACCATTATTTTCCCCTAATAAAAGTGTGATACTAGCGGATGAATGCATTTTATTCTGTAGACACGATGGCATAATCGCTCAAGGTGCAACGTATATGCAAACTTTTTTTGTCACGTATAAACTATTCTAGGTTACTATATAGAAAGGCAATCGAATATTTGTCAGACTAGACAGCATTCTACCATTTAGACTTTAAGATTTAAATACTAGCTCTATGGACCTTCCTTGGGTGTGCTTGTCAGTTAAAAATAGTTTTACCCTTTTTGGGTTATAAAATAGTTTTATCTCTTTCTGTTAAAAAGACCTTTTGAAGGACATTTGATGTTTTTATATATTAATACAGCGTTCTTTAAGTGTAAGGTTCGATATACAATGACACCATTTTCTTGGCTACAGAAACCTTTCTGGTTCTACCAAAGAAACATTCACGAAGATTTAGTAGAGCTACTTTTAGAATCAACAATTTCTTTAGCCAAGGAAAATGGTTGTACATGAACGTGAAATTATCGTGTTCGATGAATCCATGAACAAAAGAATTCTATCTATAGTTCAGCAATACAGCTCGCGCATGGCATCTTAAACATTCCTATATTTCCTTGGAAAGTTCGCCTGTTCCAGAGAGTATCGGTATCTTTCCGTTTTGGAATTGTACCCCCCCTTCATACACAGATAACACACGAATGGCGCCTTATATTACTGAAAAAAGATATTTTCAAATGAAACATCGGAGATGATTATAATGAAGGTTTTATTTTAATCTCAAATCGTGCCTTAGGCCAAATTGCTAGAGACGTTACAAAACTAATATTAATAGACAGCAACACAATGCAACCTGGAGGAAGCAGCTTAAACAGCGCCATAATTTGGCAACATTCAAACACACTACACGAAACACACACAGGAGGAAGTGCAAGCTTTCATGGTTCATTTGGCCCATTTCATGAACCATGGAGAAAGTGGCATTCAGGGTTTTAATCAATCAATCTGTTATACAAATCACTCATCTGTATACAAAATCAAATCCCACATGGAGTTCCCGAATTAAATTAAGTGGTCCACTGAGATTCGAACCGAGGAACCCTTTGCTCCAGAGGTCAGCTTGCTAACCACTAGACAACCGCCCACTTCCACGCCACTGTTCGTGATCTGACGGTCACATGGAGTCCCCTTTGACCTCAGACTTTCAAATACCCTAAAACCCGGGG
>JAMKCH010082873.1:0-12168 GCA_023653785.1 Ophioderma brevispina
AGGAAAGAGTTTCTCTGACAAAAGTGTGTTCAGCTAATTAATCCCCCAACCAAATAAATAAGAGTCTTCAGAAGATGAAAATGGACTGACACATGATACCAAAATTGTAAATGGTCAGTAGACCCTGGTCAAGGAGAGCTCCAACTGTGAATTGGAGAATGCTAATTGAAGTTATAACGACATTAGCCAGATAAAATAACATTTTCGCACCTCAGAGGTCAATTGACATGAGGCTAGCAGCAAGTGGGACAGGGCTTTCAGTTCGAGGGCATTCAGGAACAACAGAGGATTACACCATCCAGGTCCAATCGGGCACAGCACCAATCCTTTGCCTCAATATTATGCCTTTGTTATCCACCATAGAAAATACACACCACCAAAGCCGAAGACTCTAAACCAATTCCTGAATTTTGAGTGTTTTTAACCCCCCAAAAAGGCCGGCCAAACAGCCCACAATGTACACCTGATTCCAGAGATTCCACTCTTAGGTCTTGACTCAGTCTACACTATACCCACTACCAAAATTTCACCAACATAAGATAAGGAAAGGTAGCCCTAATATAAAAAAAAAACACATACAAAATCACAACCAATCCCTCGCCCATTCATACTATAACCCAGCGCTTTGCTCAAAGGCTTACTTTGATTGAAACCTGCACCAATTTTTTCTTTGTTTTATTTCGGTATGATGCAACACATATAAACTTGGGATTCCATTACCTTTAGGGTTGTTAAAATCCCATTTTCAGACATCATTGTCACCCAATGATCCCATTTTGTTTAAAATTTACAACTGTAACCCAATGACCCCTATTTGGAAAAATTTGGAATATTTTCACCCAAAGACTTTTGTTTATAAAGTTTTGGAAAAATTTCACCCAAATTGTTTTTTTTTAATAAGCCCAATACATTTTTTTTAAGTTAAAAAAAAAAAAAAAATTTGGCTGTCTCTCACCCAAAGAGCTCTATTTGTTATATCCTATTGTCATTGAATGCCTTGTTTAGGAGCACCAGCCTGACACCCCATATCCATTTCATTATTGTGGTGCCCAAGAGTATATGAAACATAAATTTAAATGCCAAAATTTACACTCATTTACTTTTTTTTTTTATTGTTTCCCCTGACTTCCCCCCTCAGGAATTTGCCTTCCTCAAATTTGCAGCACTTAGAACCTGTTAAAGTGGTTCCATGTTGTTTACATTTAATCCACTCAGCCTCATGCACTTAAAGGTGGTGTTCCGATTGTGTCTAAGTGGTATCTACTTGATATTGAGAGCCCTGACAATTGCACATACTCCCCATCAAGTTTACCATGGGAACTAACTTGTGGTTTTGGATGGTAGATAGATAGATGAAGCAATAAGCATATTGCAAAGGACAATTCAATACTGTGCTTAATATTGATGGTTATGACCATTAATTGTCATGTTTTTTGTTTAATTTGGGAATTTTGAACTGGATTTGAGGGTGCTTCAAATTTGCAGGACGACAATGAGGAAAAAATACGGCCTTTCATTTGATATCAAATCGATATACTTCTGGGTAAATCAGGGGGGGTCCCAAGAGACGATCGGAGTACCCACCTTTAGATGATGTTACACATGCCTGCTAGCTCCCATGTGCTAGTAGGTAATACTATCCGGGGTAATCTAGTTGGCTTAGCATTATTGAACACCAGTGTTGACTATAATAAATTCAACATTGTAATTTGTATGCTATTATAGAGTCTTATAAACACTAGGGGGGGAATTGTTACGCAATTTCATTTGATTCCTGAATGTGATATGAGATGATATCACAGGTACAGTGATTACGTCTCAATGCGATACACATATGCATGCTCAGGCCAATCAAAAGGCGCAAAAGTAACAACGGATGATGATATAAAAAGCTGGGGAGTTTGTTAGACTAAAATTACTACAGAATGTGAGAATAAAGGTCTCTGCCATAGTATCTTGTGTTAAAATCAGCACTATTTAACATAAAACAACTCAGCTGCACCCCGTTGTTGTTTTACTAAAAAAATAATGCAGTCACATGTGCTGATATCCTGTCAAATAAAGGTGCAACGAGAGAGATTTCAAGTCATCCATATTTTCTGTGATATGTAGTGTTTCATATAGATTAGACAATGTAATAGATCTAATACCTTTTATTGGGCTGCAGAATACCTTAAATAAAAACAAAAAGGTGATTTGGATGTGCTTATATTCAATAGAAAAACAGGCTGAATTTTGTATTTCTCCTATAGATGATTGTGTGACATTGTTTATTTTTGCGGCCACCTTTTGGTGTGTAAGAGAGAGAAAATGGCAGGCAAAAGCACCTATCTTTGTCATGAGGGAAATTCGTTTTTGCGTAACTTTTGTATTAATGCTTAAATAATAATAATAACTTCTATTCAAGCATATAAGCCTAATGAGACCAGCTGCATTTTGTGACCTAATTAGATCAGAAAGATTCTGCAAGTATAATTATAACCAGATTTTATTGTGGTCTGCCAGAAACGGCTGTAATATTTTGCCTGCCAGAAAACAACAGCAGAGGGCGTCCTGAATGTCACCAAGTGACGTAATAGGTCACATAATCTATAGGAAAATTAAATATTTAACCAGTTTGTACACAAAGAAACAGTTCTCGCTAATCCTTTCAGATGGGGATATTTTTGAGAAGAGCTTACACCAGTGCAAAAATCAGAATTGTAAATTTTTTTTAGGGACCACCTCGTTTTTTGAAATTTCTTGTTGCACCTTTAAATCCTATACAATAATTTTCCAAATACCAGGTTGTTCAACACATAATACATTTAATGACATGTTAATGCCTTTTCTAATTCCAAGTTAATGAAAAGAAGATATTTTTAAAATCATCTTAAAAAAAGCATTTGAGACACATGAATCAGCCAATTCTGCGCGAATAACCTTTCATGGAGTGCTGAGGATGCGGCAAGGCTGCTAAAATGCAGCTTTCTTCTGATATGAAATGTTGACACTTCCGGTAAAATCTGGGGCTTCTGGGGACGAGGCTATAGCGAACGGGCCATGGACCTTGAAAATATGAATAAAATGTTTCCTTTGCCTGTGCATATTTTCATGAAAACAACTAGCCTGCTAATGCAGGTTATAGTTTGAGTTGTGAATAGTTGGAAATGTTTTCTACAGTTTTTAACATTTTTATCCTCAAATAATTACATTGAAATTGTGTTAGATCTTAAAAGATCGTCCAGCATTGCTTGTTGGGAAAAAACTAAGAACAGTAACAGTCATATGTAAAATATTTAAGGTAAAATGATTAGTACACACTTAAAAAATACTGTGTCAAAATAACCACCAAAAGGTCAATTTTGACCCGTATGCTACTGTCAATTATGCACCACCTAGGAAAAGGGTCAAATTTGACCCCGCTGATCTGGTCAAAAATTTGACCCAAATTGTGGTTAAAAAATAACCATGTTGGGGTTAAAAATGACTATATTGGGGGTCATATATGTTTGAAAAATAACCCTTTTCGGGTCAAAATGACTATATTTAATAGTCATTTGGCTAATCAGGATGAAAAAAAAAATATTGATAAAGAAGATGACCACAAAACATTAGTAATTTCAACTAAATCCTTTTGTCAAAGGTGGACTATTAGGGTCATTTGAAATGGACCAGTTAGGGGTCATGTCAATATGATGCTAAAAAACAGGAAAATGACCTGACCATGGTTATTTCAACCAGACTAGGGTCAAATAAAAGTGATCAAGTAAAAGGGTTGAAGTTTGACGCCACATCAAGTATGTACTAGCATCAGAACTTTCTTGAGGTGAGACCTGACGAGGAGAGCAAGTGAGAGCAAGTATGGGGTGGACCTTGAATGAGGAGTCCCCAACACGTATCACATGGAAGATCCGACAGGGCAGTGCAAGGGAGAAGCATGTGGTTCCCCCTGATTTGAGAGTCACACCCACTTTTTCACTAGAAAATTCGGAAATTAGCAGTGACAAGGAAGATCATGGGGTCCCCTGATGAGGGTCCCCACCTACTTTGTCACTGGAAATCAGACAGTGGCCGTGCAAGGAAGATTAATGTGGTCCCCCTGACATTGAGAGTCCCACTACTTGTCACCTTGGAAATCGAAAGGGCCAGTGCCAAGCAAGATATGTGGTCCCCCTGAATTGAGAGTCCACACCCACTTTCTCACCTGGAAAATCATCAAAAAACCCAATAACCCCCTCAAAAAAAAATCAATCCTTGCATGCCAACTGAAAAACCATGAAACAGCAGCACCATCCAAAATGTCATTTTCCAAATTTGGGCTGGTTGTAGATCTATGCGGAAAACTCGAAAGATATGATACTGATTTTTCTAACAGGAAAAAACATATTATTGTTTCAACCAATGATGTGTAAACCAAATGGACCAAAAATGGCTGAAAGACTTTTTCATCTGAAAGAGCCAAGAATGATGCCCAAAACTCCAAATTATTTTGTTACACTCAGGTTTGTTGTGAAAACTTGTCATAGATTATGCGAAAATAAACTGGAATCCTTGACGCTATCATGTGTATCATTACCATCCTTGGGCATAGGCTCATTGTGTCATTATGCAATTCTATTTTTATTTAAACGTATACGCGTTAAAGTTCAAAGCCTTTTAATGGACCGTGACAAAAGTTATTGCTCAATTATAATATCCACAAGGTGTAAGAGAAAGATTTAGAGTTAGGTTTAAAGGTAGGTAAATTTGTGACACGAAGCGAAACTGTTTGGATCATTCTATGTTCTTACTTATATCATGCGGGAGTATCCGCATGATACTGTCGTTTCCAAGTTTCCCTCTTCCGTCTTCTTGTGTGGAACCTGCTTTCAAAAGGCTTATAGTGCCAAACGGTTTGTTCGATTGAGTCGAAAAAATTGGTCAGAAGAACCACTAGACCAGATGGCCCCTATGGATGGCATGTACACAGACTTTGGGTTCAAGGTCACTCGTCAAGGATGAAATAATTTTTTGTCAAAAATCTAGAAAACCTACTTCTCCTGCAATTCAGAGCTATAAGAAACGCCAGAGTGCATCACACAGGGACCCCCAATCACCCCAATGGGTTTGTACCACGTGGAGCAAGGTCATATGAGCAGAGATAGGACCATTTGTACAAAAAGGGTAAGGGTGGGGTCATATTCGTTCTCGATTTGAGACTCCGGTTGACAATATCGTAGGATTGGGGTCTGCAAGACTAGGATTTCTATGGCAAAATAGCTTGCATTAATCGTTAGCAGAAGAAAAGATTCAATCATTATGTTGGGGAATCACAATTGATATATAGTTCTGTCTGTGCGACTTCTCTGTAAGCCGTTAGGATTGGTTTCTTGAATTTACCTTGACATGAAAACGCCACTTTATCAATAGGATGTGCTGCGTTTCTTTCTAGGGGTTAATAAATTATTTGCCTCGATCCCTTGTGCAAGCGCTAGTTGTCCTTACATTGGACATTAAAAGATTATTGCCGAGTCTGGCGCGTTCAAACCAACCACACCGTTCAAACGAAACACGAAAATTTTAATCTTTAGATGGGTGTTTATTAAAGCGTGAACATAAACTTATTGTTGTCTACGCGATGTCCAGCACATGAGTTCCGCACATCACGTACGGGTATGGTTGCTAAGGTACTATTTGGAAGCATTCTTGCAGGGGACACAACAACAAAAAATCAGTCCTTTTCGAAACGTAATAAAATATAATCTTAAAATTCAAACAATATAGTACAAATCTTGATACAGGTCAAATTAAAAGATTTGTGGAACAGTATTTTCAAAATGCAATATTGTAAAAAAAAAACGGAAATACTGATTTCCGATGTATACTCGTCCATTTTCAAAGGGCAAATTTCTCTGTCTAGTTGCACTTGTATTAGTGCAGGGGGGTAAACCTGTGGCCAGCGGGCCATTTGCGGCCCCGCTAAGAGCTCGCATGCGGCCTGCGAGGGTACTCCCCAGTGAAAAAAAGGATATCTGAAAGCAATTAGATTAAAAGATTGTCATTTGAAATTAGTTTCATTTCCTAAATCTCAAACGAACTTTTTAAAAATTGTTTACAAAAATTAGTCCAATTTCATCAATCTAAAAAAAAATTCGAAAAATTTGTGGGAAAATCAATTTCATCAAAATGAAGCCAAATTTTCAAAAATTTCTAAAAAGGTTTTTTTTTTAAGTGTTGAAAAAAGAAACAAAATGTGTTAAATTTGGCCCAAAATCTATCTCTGGTGTGTTAAATAGGGTCCATTTTGGCAAACTTGGTATAGATATGGTTCCTACAGCCCCTACTGCACGTCATAACCCAAGCTTGAGCCCCCACCCATTACTGCTGCGGCCCACAATCATTGTAGATTAAACCATCGCAACCCCTGGTCAAAAGGTTGGACGTCCCTGTAGTAGTGCCAAGCTCAAACTTATTCAAGAATAACTTCGAGTACACCCTTGTTATATATAACCCCACTCCACAAAAAAATACACATTCAAAAAAGGCATGTGTGTCTCACTCGTATGCAGTCAACGGAGTGTGAATGGGGGGGTAGTCACATTAGGTCACCCAAGGTCACCTGAGGTTATCAGCAACATATGTGGATCACACCAAGCAATTTGATAATTCTTTCCATTTTGGGCTAGACCTCGAGATTGACCTTTGGACCCACTCTTGAAGATAACATTGTGGGGCACTATAACACGGAACATTACATGCAAGTGCATTAAAATGTGTGAACAAAATGGGAAACAGTGGGCAATTATGTTTTTAGGGTTAACATTTGGGTCAACATTGGACCGAGACACGTACGCAGATACAGAGAACACCATCCGAAAGCCAAATTCCTTATGTTGGCCCGCTGCAAACAACTGAGTGACACTGTTAAAAGGCACTATCAGTGGTTTATCTGAAAGAGTCAAAATCTATTAATTTGCAGGAAAAGTGAAGGATAAGTTGATGGAATTCTCAAAAGTTACTTTTCGCAATTGAAAAAATTACAGGAAAAGAAGCGAAAGAGAAAACGGCAGTGTTTAAGGATCCGACTCTTCATTCAATTAAGTGTAGTAGTAAGTGTCGAACGGACACTAATGACTAAAACATCCAATTTGGTCCTTGTTAGGTTGGGGGGGGCCCCCTTTTTTTAGTGGAACATTTGCCTGCAAGGGTTTGTTGGGATACCTATACTTGTATTACAGACATGCAAAATAGTTTTTTGATTGATTTTTCGATTTCTTGATTTAGCAAATCATGCTAGTGCCATTAATCACCTAGTGACAAATCACAGAGGAAAAGCTATTTGCTATAGGATTACTGAGGAAGGAACTCAACCTGGGGGCGGTCAAATTGCAAGGGAGGATGACATTTGACCTATGCGGTGTCCTTTAAAGAGAACTGGCACATTTGAAAAATAGTGCACCTCGAGCTTTTCAAATCGATATTTTGCAGTGGTTGTATGGCTTTTATATCAAAGCCCTCACCCGAAAATGATTAAGACCAATAGATCCTTATGGGTAAACAGAACGATTTATAGGATTAAACGTCGCCTGGCGACGTTAAATTCACAGCGAGACGACGGAAAATGGCGTTTACACAAGAGAACACGCATGCCGTATGCTTGTTTCCCATGCTATGCACACCGTTTGATCGGTCTAGAAACCTTTGTGGTGTTTAATATCAGTGAGTACGAAGTCACAAATTATTCTATTGTAATATACCACATTTGTTGATTAATGGAAAACTTAATAAGTTGGCCTACAAATCCCCTGGATTGTCTTTTTATCCTCATTCAATGGTCCCTATTGTTTTGGGTGGTATGTTATTTTTAATGTGTAAAATGAATCTCTGTTCTTCCAATGGCTTTAGGACATTCATTTGATGACAATATTGAGGAAAATGTCAATGGATTTGTTATGAAAATGTGGCACATGTGCTTAAAAAATGAAAGCCTCGATTTTGTTTGACATAAGCTTTCCATCAATACAATATCCCATCTGAAAGGATTAAGCTTGATATTAATGTTTTTCTTTGGATACAAAAAAATGAAATTTCTAAATTTCTTTTACAGCAAATTAAAAATTCGGCCTATAATAAAGCAAATCAAATCACCTATGTTTTTCACTTTTAAGTAGCCAAATTACAAGTTAAGAATCTATTGAGTGTCAGATTTAAGAATGAAGCACTCTGCATTTGACACTATGGGATGTCTCAACCAATCTCTCAGTGCACCGTTAGTCCGATATTTGAACTTAAAATAAAATGTAAATTCATATTTTTGTGTGGTGTATTTTTGTCATAATCATTGCAAACTAGTCTATAACATATGATGACGATTGGGTGTATTTCTACTACCATATAAAGAACAACTATTGTTTTACCTTCCAAGAAAAGAACAAAAAACTTTACTGAAAATTGTGTCATGTAAACCCGCTTACACAATAACAAAGGAGCATATCAATTCCAAAAACAATTACCACACCTCTTTGATGGAAATTATTCAAAAATTATTTAGTAATTTCATGCGAATCGGAATCGGAAGCAAGTGTTGTACACTTACTAGCAGCTGCCTGAGCTTGAATAAAAATGATTCTTATAATTTCTCGAGTGGCAGCAGAATAAATGATAAGTGCAACTATTTTTACTCTATATAAAACTAATTTATAAATATATTTTTATGGGCATGTGGTTTACTAAAGAACTTCACCTGCTAAGTGGTATATTAAGAAAAGCTGAGAACAAATTAGCAACTATTTACCTACCATCCAATTGTAATTTAGGGGGTTGCTAGGAGATCCACTGCCATGGAAACGCGATTCAGGAAGTGCAATTGTTCTCTTAGTCCGTGTCTTGCAGCCAACTTTCCAGTATATCCAGATTGCCACGTATCTGGCTCCTTTGGACCACTTTAAAAATTACCCGAGTCCTAAAATATATGGAAGTTACAAAGTTACATGTCTAAATGACTTATGACAAAGATATTAAACGGTCACTGGCACATTTTTCACAACATATGAAATTTCTCAATTTAATCGCAATGCTAGTGCTATGGCCCTTGTGTACGGAATAGAGAAATCTCGTTTTTACATCTCCCCACACCCTTAAAGGTGCAACAAGAGATTTCACACATTGGGTGTCCCTAAAAAAATCAAAAGTACTGAATTTTGCCCTGATGTTCAGGCTTTCCATACAAATCTCCCATCATATCCATGATTTCCTGCTTCTCCCTTCTTTGCTTTTCCCCCTCTTTTTGACCCTGTTTCTCCTTTTCTTGCTACTTAGCAGCCTAGTCCCCCCTTGCTGACATGGTTGGGGCCTTCTTTTTCTCTTTCCCTCTCTGCTCGCCCTCCAAATCACTTTTTTTTCTCTTTTAATACATTTCTTTAGGCCAAATACCAGGTAAGAAATCTATTGAGTTGTCTAATCTATATGAAATTACTATTATGACACAATCTTTGGTACCTCCAAATCTCTCGTTGCACCTTTAATAATAGGCTCAGACATCAGGTAATTTGTATTCCAACTTTTACGTTTTGCCGTAACTTTAATCAACAATATGTCTATTACATATCTCATAGACTCATACGCATGATAATAAAACCACAGGTAACGACGGGTCAAACAGGGTTCCTGCCATGGGACTCAGGCTTCGTGTGTGTTTTTCTTGTGTTAACCCCATTTCCGCCTTGGACATTAATTATAAAAAATTTTTTAGGTTTTTTCTTTTTTTAATTACAAAATTTCGTCTTAAACATTTCAGGTGAGGGCTAATGTATATACAGAAGCTTTACAACCATGCAAAATAATCAATTTTGAAAAATCGTGAGGGCTTGCACTATTTTTCAATGTGCCCGTGTCTCTTTTAAGTGCAATTTGCTCAAGATGTGTGGAACTTAACCACTTGCCCACAGACGTGCGGACGATGAGCGTACTTGTACGTATACGTACAAGACGTACATACGGCACCAAATTATAAAGAAATACCAAGGATACAAATTTCAGAACTGTTGCCAAACAACATTATAACAATTTCTATTTATCAAAATTTTGATTTCATGTGTCCAAATTTAATTAGTGAAAAAAAGTCCCGGATGACGTCCTATCTTTTCTTAATTAATTAATATATTTTGTTTGAAAAAAAGATATCAAAATCCGCACATACATTTTGTTGAAAGCTTTAAAACTCTATGTAGTGAAGATTACCGCTTCGAACTGTAAAAATAAACTGTCCGGGTGAAATGTTAAAACCTAATGTATTTTCTTTACAAGTTGCATTGCATTGTGGGAAATTATTACGTATGTACATACTTGGACTGACATAGGACATATATTACGCACGCCGAACTTACCACAGGGTGCGGAAGCATAATAGGACCCTTGAAGACTGATGGAGTTAAGGCAGGCTAAACTCTGGGCGAAATAACTGGCCCTACCTTTTATGGGGCAGGCAAGAATATTTGTGAGCATCACTAGAACACAGTTTGGCAAATTGAACATGGGATACTCTTAATACTATCATTTATACTTTTCCTGATCTCATTTGGGGGGCAGCGGGAAAGGATTTGAATGGGTCTCCGCCTCCTGCCCTCCCACTGGTTTATACCACTGCTCCAAGCATATGCAGCCTCCATAAAATGCTTAGATGAAGATTCAAACCCCCGGAGATCTACAAGCCCGATTTATTGGTTGTACATTGGGCTATATAATATATAAGCCAATCAGAGAATTGTAAGAATAACTTAAGATTGTGTACAGATATATAAAATGGTCCAGTTATTTGTTACTACTAGTTTATATCATGCTATATACTGTAAAAAGTGATAATTTTCGCGAGTGTAAGTTTTTCGCGTTTCAGCAATTTTTAACATTTTGCTTGTTTTTTAAATTCGCTCTTTTCATTTATCCTCCTACACACACAACACAAAATAAACATTTTCGCAGTTTTTAATTTCGCTCTAGCTCAGAAGTGCGCGAAAAGCGCGAAATTAATGTAGCGCAAAATTTTCCACTACTGGATCAATCATAGATACTGTAAGAAAGTGGTAGACTTCAAGCAGTTAAGGGGTGTGACCCTATTGACACCCCTCCCCTATCTTTACCTCTCCCCCAAATTTTTACATGTACAAAATTAATTTTTTATTTTGGTCTTAGGGTCGGATTTTGTTTTTATGTAGGCCATAAATAGAAAAAGGTTGTTTCCTATAGAAATTTAAAGGAACTCTTTCCCTTCCTTTTCATGGAAAAGATTTACAAGGTGAAAAGTACAAAAAATTATCCGATACACCTTTCGAGCTAATAAAGGCACAATTTTCAAGTTATTTTGTGAGTAAATGTCAAAGTATAACAATTTCAAAACAACAAAAATGGGTTTTGTGGTGTAAAGGAGGATGGCCCGAATTTAGTATATGAGGTTTTCATCTTGAAAAGAATGCCTACACCCCAAACCCATCTGTAAAGTTTTGCACAGTATATTCCATCCTTTTTTATGTGCGAGCCATAGAGTACTGGTAAATTAAAAAAATATTTGTTCGACCAAAATGGGGGCACATTTTTCGCAAATATATTGGTCGACCAAAAATGGGTCACATTTTCACTTATAACATCCAAACCAACTATCCTTTGGCCCTAAGATTTCACAGGGTAAAAGAGACAAATAGTAGCTTTCTTCTGATATCAAAAGATTGACTACTTCCTGTAAATCTGGGGGTTCTGGGGATGAGGCTATTACGATCAGACCATGGCCCTTTACAGCGATAAACTAAAAGATTTGAGTCGAATTCTAGGATTTCGCCAAATAACTGACCCGGCATTTAATTAAACGTTAAAAAAGAAAGATATATATGGATAAATCCAATCTCTTTCAAGTGCAGGTTTGTATTGAGTCCCTGCGTGGCCCGCCCGAATCCCCGAACTTCCCCGGCCCGACCGAAACCGGGTCATGGTGCATTTTAGCACATTATTCCCGTCCGTCCGGGGATCATTTGGACGTGTCGGGTAGGGTCGGGGCCTCTGTGGCTTTCGGTCTCGGGAAATATTTTTAAGCTTTTTAAAATCAGAGCACATATATGAAAATGTATATCTGGGTGTCCTGGTTTCATTAATCTGCAGCATCACCGTCGCATTTTTAATTTTCCCGGCTCCTGTTCGGCCTTAATGTATGCAGTAATTGGG
>JAMKCH010082875.1:0-13120 GCA_023653785.1 Ophioderma brevispina
TCTGTTATCTTTCGCAGTCGCTGGGATCAAGAAATCGTCTATTTCAGAGACACAAAATGATGTCACTCTCAACACATATAAAGTATAACTAATTTCCAAACCCTTGTAATGTGCTCTGATCTGAAGAATAAACCCACACCAATTTCACAAAGCCTGAATGTGCATAATCTGATAAAACTAATTCCATTCATCCATTAAAAACATCTCCATCAAAAAGACCATTCATCCCATCATAAAGCCACAATCTACTAATTGTCCTTGAAATCCCTTATCATCCATTGCCAAAGTATTTTGCTCAGATCTTTATGCATGCTTGCTTTTTATTCAAGATCCTATGCCTACTAAATCTAAAATACTCAATGGCTGTATTCTGAAAGGAGACTAACTTTACCTGGGTTGTAAACCATGGTTAGTCCTCATAAGTTGGAACCTTTTCTTCTTTCAAAATCTGGAAAGTCCAATAGAACGGGTGAGAAAATCCTCATGGATGGCCCCAGAACCGTCCACATGAGTAATGTTCTCACCCGTTAACATACAGCAATTTTAGAGCATGTGAAGGGGAAAGGGTCCACTCACGTAGGACTAACCCTCCTTACCCCCGGTCTAATCCACTTTTTTCCTTCCAACGATTCCACTTTGGAGCAAAAGATTCACATTGGATATTTTTTGTTAGTTTTTGGTTGTCCTCGGGGTCATTGAAAGACCATTATACATGTGTCTGTAGCAACAGACGCATGCTACGTGTCGCACCAGGTAGGGGAGGACTTTGATATTTGTTGAAACACTGAAACCATAATCCATTGCCAAGAGTTCATTTCAAAGAAGATCTGGACCATGCCTAAGCATTTTTTAAAATGTTGCTTGTGTGTGGGTTTGGTGGCCATTTGGGGGGGACCTGACCCATGTCTAAGATTTTGTTTCCTTCAAAATGTGGAACCATGTCTAACTAGGCCAGTCAAAAAGAAGAATGCTGCCTTAACCCAACTAATTGCAACAGAATCAATTCCAACAAGATTGTATTGAGAATACCTTTAAACACAACATATCAAAGTCTAACTAAAATCAACGGAGTGGAACATATATTTTTAAGGGGGTAAGGTTATACATGGGTCAAAATTGAACGTATCAAACTCGTCGAAAAAGTCCATACCAATTGTTCGTTACATTTCCAGGATTAAAAAAGGTAGAGTGTTGCCATATCTGCAGGTTGAATAGTCAATATTTAGTAGTCCAAGTAGGTTCAAGGTCACAATGGGGGTAAATTTTCAGATAATCCGTTCGTTTAAATTTGGTGTCAATTGTTCGTCTAATGGTACCGAACCCACATATACTGGTTGCACCATCTATAATATTGTTGCATAATTGGAACGCAAAATGTGACAGGGGTGCTACAGGGTCTATGGGGGGTCACTATCATACCGTAATTCTTATATAGAAAGTTTCAAACAAAGAATCATGTACATTTACTTATCTAGTGGGACAATTTTAATTTTTTATTTAATATTGAATTTAATTCGAATTTTCTCTAGTGTATAAACGTGCTAATTAGAACTGTTATGAGCCTATTGTACAAAATATAAACCCGTAGAATATGGCACACTATACCTTTTTTTAAACCTTATGATTAGCCCAATCTTGGTACATCATTTAAAAATCACTTCGAACAATTCGAATTTTTACCCTGTACCAACGTTGCCCCCTTATTTCTACATGTTTCCCTAGTTTGATTTTGGGTAGACTTTTATATATTATTTTTGGACTATTTGCAGTATACTAAACAAAACCCCAAATTGTTTCGTTGCAATTTTGTGGGGTCAAATCATAAAATTTTGGAACTATTATACAAACGGATTTGGCTGTGAAAAATTAGCCGCCAACTTGACACACACACACAACCACCCCCTCTATCGGCTACCTAAGAAATTGTGAGCCTCTGTGAGGCACTCTCTATGTAAGGGATCTGCCTCTCACAAACAGTCTTTCAGCATCATATTGATATTTTGGCAGTTCATTTTAATACATTTACCGGTATTGTGTGGCCCAATTAGATACCCACCCCTACCTAACCCCTCCCCTCAAAACAAAAATAATCTGGAATGGCACATGCTTCCTTGGTGAACCCAGCTCTATCAGCTTTGTATTTTAGACAAGCTAGCAGATACAAATGAGCTTATATTTTGTCAGGAATAAAAACATTATAAGAAACATCCATAATAATACAAATCATTTGCAAAGGAATATTGTCTGACAGAGAACATTTCAAACTATTTTTCACTTTGATTTGTCTGCTAACACAATGCTCACTCATCTACAAATAAATTGTTACATACAATTCTCTTCGCATATCCCATTCATTGTAATCGGACTTGTGGTGGTGTCCAGGATTTAATCACTGAGTATGCTGATCCGGGCCCGCGTGGTCTTCACGATGCGGACACTCCTAACATGGCCAACTTTGAGGCTGGGGTTGATTTGGGAATAGTCAGGGGTTTTCCCCTACTCTTATTTGAACACTGACTGGATGTACATTACATTGTGACCTCTCTGTAACCAGGACCGCGTTTAACATCCCCTCCGAAGATCGGGATGCTTTCACGATCCATGTTGCCAATCCAAAGGGAACAATGGGGAGAGCGTTATTCTGTATTTAATCAAAGCTGGTATACATCAATCCAGAATTGATAGTACCTGAATAATCCCATCAAGTGACCCCACCGGGATTCGACCCGGGATTTTAGTGTAAATTTGCCGCCACAAGGCAGCACCCTATTAACACCGCTAGGCCCGCTCTCCCATACCATGATGAATGCAAATATAAGCAAACCTGAAATCAAAATCAAATTCGAATTTTCAGGCATTTATTAAGCACGCATTTTTACTCATAATGTCAAAGAATTCATCTAAAACTATTGACAAGTGCTTCACAATGTTATGAGACACTGCAATTTAATGATTAAATGATTGAAAACACCAAGATGGTGTATACAAAAAGCAAAATGTGCATTATTCAACATGGTTACAACATTTTTGGCCTTTCCATGAAATGAAACAATATGAAATTAATTAAACTTGCTTATTTTTGGTGAAAGACATGTACAAACACAAAGAGAGAGGATGAAATGATTTGTATATCACAGGATTGCTCTACTTTTGAATTTGTAATCATTGCATACATCATACGAAATAGTTTATCAAATCTGTTTGTTCCTGGACCAACTAATCACTTGTTCACCACTCATCAAAAGACTTGCAGTGTGATACGCATTTCCAAAGATTCTTAACTAGTATCGATAATGTTCACAAACCCTTTGGCAGTTGATTGAAAACCTAATCGTGTACGGTACTAATTTTTGACTGATTTATTTCATAGTGCTGCCCTTTCCTTTGAAACAAGATGACATCTTTCATCAAAATGTATTCAGCAGCCATCTATGTTCCCTGAAATGCATATTTTTGTTTTACTAATTTACCGATGGTTATCTCCTTTCCCACTTTGGATTTATATTCAAGATTTTTCTCTGTGTTAATCCCTGAGGACTACCCTCTTTCTTACAATATTGCTGATTGGCTTTATTCATGATACCGCCGGACTGATTAACCATCACAATAGACCTATATATCTGTATCAACCAATCTGAGAGAAAATAAATATTTCCCTCAATGACATCATCACATTACTCAAAGCCCACAAGATAACAAGTAAAAAATATTTTTTATTTCAAGCTGACAACCCTTCCTCCCTTCCTAACACATCCAAAGTTATAACCACTCCCACTTTCTAAGAATACGACTAAAAAGCGGCATTTTTTACCCCACTGCCTCCGGGCATTGAAATATACTGTGGTCTGGTCTGTCAGTTGACAGTGATTGTCCACTATCACTGCAATGTGTCCCAGTATCGACATATCAAAACATGTGATAACATCATAGCGTTTTACATCTTTCGTATAACATTGTACAATTGTTACGTGAGGAAAATGGGGATGCTACTAGCTACAATCTTGGGAAAAAAGTAGTTGGAAGACTCACTGCATGCTCACATGTTGCTAGAGCTAATAACCTACAAAGCGCATGTTATTCACTCAATTGAAATCCCCAACCTCCCCTCACTCTACCTTTCCTCAACCCCCATCAATGTGGTGGGAATTGGCAAGGTTTAATGATGATAGCCTCAACAACACCGATGAGGACGGGGGAGCAGTTTTTCCCAAAATTGTTAAAGTGTCCAACAAAATTGATATGAGAGATAATAGAATCATTTACTTACATCTAAGAATTCCTTGCAATTGCCTTCCTTTGCTACTATGTCATCATTTCGGTTGCTAAGATTCTGTTTGAAATAAAACAAAATGCAAAGCATATATGCAAGCCATAACCAGAACATACCACAAGGTGGGAGGGGATGTTTCAAATTTCAATATCACCTATATATTTTTAGCAGGAGGGTTGCAAAACTAAACATAACACACATAAACCATTATTGACCCTTAAATGTTCCCCCTCGGCAAGTTCAAACTACACCACATATCTGTCCAACACACAATTTTATAAATTCTAATATTGGGGCACATGTGGTCCAGGATCAGCGCCCTACACACACCAAAGGTTGTAGGTTCGAGCCCCCACTAGTGGCCAATGTGTTTCGTCCTTTTGAGTAAGCTGCTTTACCTCAATTATTTTCTCTCGACCCAGTGTATAAATGGGTACTGGTAATATTCAATGCTGGGAATGTTACAGACTCACAGTAGATGAGATTTATCGTCCCCGCACAGCAACTTACATGGTGGAGTCTGGCCTAATCACTTCACTCCGTTCCTGTGTATATACAGATCCATCTACTTTACCTTTTTTTTAATATTTGAAAGGTCTTGCCGACAATTTCATAGTTTTAATCATACAGGTCCCATTGAATTGTAACTCAATTTGGTTTATAATTAACTAGCCTGTCTATTGCCATGTGTTGCAATATTTCTTGTCATAACCTGGGTGAATAATCTATAGAGGAAGGAAGCACAACACAAATACACTGTCCAGGTGTGCCTCGACCTGATTTTTAACAAAAAGAAATTAACAATTTTCAGGAAAACTAATTTTTTATTTAAGTTTAATATTGTAAATTCAATGTTGCACCAAAATACATCAAAGAAAATAAATAATAGCTTTTGAGTTCTATCACAATTTTTGTAGGAATAGTTTTGAGACAAAAGTAATAAATCAACTTTTGGAGTTCTATCCATCAATTGGTGGACTATGTTTTGAGGGTATAACGTTTCCAATTTGTGCAACCTTTAAAAATTGTTCATTTGGAATAGGAACTACTAATTTATAGCTTCAATGCTCTAAATTCCTGTGTTACATAGAAAGATAGAATGGCTAAAACAGCATGAAGATATAGTAAACAAGTATACACAACCAATATGAATCTATATGTCATTATACAATGGAGTTTTCTGCACAAAGTTTATACATTAAAGCTGAGGCACACTGAACATAAATAATTAACACAAGAGTGAATAGAGACTTCAATCCCCTTAGCACCTTAGTCCCAGCATAACTTTCTCAAAATTGGTCTTGGATATATCATGTCACACTGTTTAGAAGTTAGATGATGCAAGAAACTAGAAGAAACTTAAATGTTGGTGAAATGGCAGGTTTTTGATGATTTCTTTTAAAATTATTAAATTCATCAAGTTCGCATTGTTTTTGGCTTATCCTTTGATCGTTTTCTCCTGCTACTGTCTATTTTTTAATATGTCCAGACAAATTATTACCAGATATGACAAGAACATTTCATAATGCACTCTTAATATGGTAATTGGTTCATCCTTTCTCCAGCCATACCTTACAGACACTCGACTTTTTTTGTGGGCGTAGTCAGTACGGCTCCCTTAAATTGTTCTACTTTGTGAGTGTTCTTGCATATTTCTGCTTCCAGAAGTTGCCCTTGCAGCTGATTGAAACTGAAAGAAAACACAAGATACATTATTAGGTATGCTTAAAATTGGAAGGGGATTGCACACGTCATTTGCCTTTACCAATGAGGCACTGGGTTAGATTCATCGGTGCATACCAAAGCCCAATTAAAGTCATTATCATGCTTTGAGGGTCCCATACGCGATAATATCGGATCCTAACGTCATGATAATGATAAAATTGGATTATTTGCGCCCATTATTTATTGGTCTCATATGAGTTTTAAAATATTGGGCTCACTGCGTCCTTCCGCTCCAATATTTTTGCAACTCAGAGCTTGACAATAAATTTGGGCTGAGAATCACTCCAATTTTTATTACACATATCGTGATTTCTTCAAAATGTAAACAAATTTGTGCCCCCTATTTTTTTATCAAAGCCTTTTTTGCCTGTTGTAATGGCAATGGTGTGTAATAAAGACCCCTGTAAGTGCTAAGCTTAACACGCCGCTTTGTCAGAATGAATTTTTTAATGCATTTTTATATAAAAGTCGGGATCCGACGTATTAGTAAACAAAATATCCATAAAAGCATCTTTAAGACCACTTATTAAAATGCTTTAGTGTCCTGTTTTTCACAAAGACAAGTAATAAAGGTTTTGAAATGACCTAACACGAGCAATTTAGACACAAAAAGGGCATGGTGTAGTTTGGAAAAAATGTCTGATCGTGGCTTTAATAAGTTAAAAAAAGCCAGGGAAGGGGTACAAATTTCCAAGTTGTCTCAGTAATCTGCTCCTGCAGGTGCTAAATATGGGTAACATCACACCAAATACGCCCAATTTTAGGCTTCATTGGTCACAAATCCCTAAAAAATCAGGGACAAAAATGTAAAGCTTTCCATTTTGTCCTGGACTTTCAGCCAGGTGGAGCAACTGCTGGATGCAATCCAAACCAAATAATAATTTGTTGGGAATTACCATTTGCAGCTAGGGCTCATATGTTTCAGGATTTATGTCATCTCTTTGTTTGTAAGAACTCTAATAAGTACATACCTTTTTGCAATAGATCTTTAGACTTTTCTCTTTTATCCTATTCTAACTAGCCTGGAAAAAATGTGGATCACTTTGACCGATTTAGGGAAAGGTAAACCCCCTCAGGACCCTCTCCTCCCCCCCCCAATTCAAGGTTGATCCGAGTCATTGTTGTCACCAGCTTCGTTCCAGGTCTCCCAACATTGCTTGATGGGAAAGTGGGGGGGAAGATTTGGTAAGGGAAGACCTCTGCTTTCTAAGAACGACTTACCCAAATTTTACTCATTTGTGAACATGAAAATGGTTCCAATATATTGGCAATCATTGTGCCAAATATTGTTTTTGAGGATTGTATCACCCTTTATTTTCAACTTAGGCATCAAAAAATATGTTTGTTTGCGTAACAAGAAAAAATATGAGGGTCGGCTCAATTTTTTTTTTTTTAATTTTTTTTTTTTTAGATCTTCTTAATTTTTTTACTCTAAAATGAATCCAAGGGGCTACTATTTAAAGCTTTTTTCAATGACACAGCAAAGATATTTTATTTACTTGTTATAGTTGCTTTGTTTGTCTTGTTTGTTATTTTTTTGTCTTTGTGTGGTAAAAAAATATTTTTTTTTTTAATTGTGGATGAAAATAATGGGTCATCGGCAAATATTTTTTTTATTTTGTTTGGCTAATTGCATAAAACTTTTGAGGTCGGCAGGTTTTTTTTAGGGTCGGGGGTCGGGTTAAGCCAAACAAACATTTTTAATTTTTTACATTTTTCCTTATATAATTTTTTTTCACCCTGGAGAATATGCACTAACGTTGGCTTGCCTTGCCCATTAGTACATTTAACTTCATCAATCATCCATTTTACACTTATGGTAATTCACAGACAAGCATCAGAAACTTATTATAAGTTTGTTTCCAATATCTGGCAAAACTACGGAAAAGTAGCCATGCAATTCCTGCATATACAAACCGACAAAAGACTTGATGAAAGACAGAAGCAGTTATGAATTGGTTCATCTATGCAACCTCACTATACAGTGGTTCCATCCAAAATTATCTTTGGTTTGGATGTGCGTGTACATGTGTGTATGTGGCATTGTGTGTGTCTTCATGAGCACCACTTGGGGACTTGAAACATTTTGTATTTTTGAAGTCAGGTCTTCGTCACAGTGCGTAACGGCAGCCCGCCTGAGGGGGCAAATGTCCAATTTCCCCTGTCGTTGGGAATTCTCCTCTCATGGGGGTCAAAAGGCCGAGGGCTAAAATGCCAGAGGGCAAAAACGGCTGATTTAGCATGATTTTTGCAAATTTGGTGTCCGCGGTCAAAGCGTTGCTGAAACTGAATTTCACAAAATTTGGTGTCTAAAGAATTAAATTTTTGGGGCCAAATTTTGAGATTAGGGAGCTGAATTTAAACAATTTCCCCACTTTTTTGTTTAGGAACTATTATTGTCTAGTTTTTTGGCCAAGAAGTTTGTTCTTAAGAACTAGAGTAATGCTCAAATGGGTCTAACAACTGGCAAAAGCTACAAACGAGGGAGATTTGACCATTACACATCTGGGTTCAATTAAAAGGATTCTGTAGATATTGATCTCATACTACATTAAAGTGCCTATTTATTGGACTTTTCCTATGTTAATAATTAGGAATTGTCCCGACAATATCAGAAAGATGTATTTGGTGTTGAGCTTTCAAGACACCCTGAAGGAACCAGAAAAGGAGATTTGATTTATTTTAAATGATAAGGCTATGTTGTGCTAGTAGAAATTAACACTGTACGCTGTACACATGGGAGAGCTGGGGTGCTTGCCTGGTGGCGCAAATTTACCAAAAATCCCGGTTTCGAATCCTGGTGGGGGTCACTTGCTGGGATTTATTCGGGTGTGCTATATTCTTGATTTAATCTGTATACAAGCTCTTGAATTAAATACAGGTTCCTTGGAATTGGGCAAATGAATCATGAAAGCATCCCGTCTTTCGGAGGGGAAAAAAAAAATGTGAGCTCTTGGTTCCCGTGTACAGGAGTCACAACTGTACATGTACAGCTTCGCTTCATGTCGAATAAGAGTAGTGTGTAAACCCTGACTGTTCCCATTCTGCCCCCATTCTCACTCAACAATGCAAAAAAAAAGCGGGCCATGTTTAGGAGCGACGTATCATGGATACACGCGGGCCCCGGATCAGTTACCTCAGTTGATAATCCTGACACTACCACAGCCATCACTATGGACTTGCGACACGCTAGAAGAACTGGTACTCTTTAAACTACGAATTTGGTTAACTGGCAAGAATAACATGTTCAAGTGTTGGACAGTTGTCCTACTCCAAAACAGCGTCATAAAGAGTTCATGGATGTAGGGACAACTCCTAAGGCTTATTTATTCACTAAATAATATGAATAGGTGCAGTGATACAAATAGTAAAGGAATTATTTCCCCCTTAACCAATCAAGAATAATGGAATTTTTGTTTTGAAAGTATAGAAAAAATGCCCATTCATTTATGATGATTTCTTGCTTGATGTTCCAAAGCTTTCAACACATGATACCTAGCCTTATCACTTTTGTTGCTTTCTCCCTACTAAAATACTGACAATATTCTCTGAAAAGTAATCAGACAACATTTAATCTTAATTCATGAAACAAATTTTCTCCAGAATAAGTGATTTTATCGTGCAGATTACTATTTTTTATTATCTGATGGTCGTTACTGCTTATTCCTTGGAAACCAGGATCCTTTTCATTATTATGATACCCACCCCTTTCTCTTTGGGTATTGGGTTTCCCGATTTCACAAGATGCCCTACTTGTTTATAGTTTTCTCTTTAAACCAAAGAAATGTCAGTCCGGTGGAGGCACCATATTTTTTTCTAGGGACAGAAGCAACTTACAGAAGAGACAAAAATCATAAACAAAAACTCAATGCCGACATTTTTTTTTGGGGTTAATCATTACTGCTTATATCTCACAATATTTTAATTTAATATAATCTTTAAAAATCCACAAATGTCGCCATGTGGCCCCAGATTTTTTTCGAGAGCAAAGCGACTTTCCGTGGGTTCAAAAGTCCTGGAATTAGCGATTTTTGGTCCCAAAAGTTGGTTATGTGTCATGTTGGGGCACTCAACTTTTTTCAGGTAGGATGTGTGGCCCTGATTTCTTGAACTTGGGTGGCTTGCAAATTGATTTTGGTCTCGTTCTCTCAAAATCGGGTCTTAGGAACTGAAATTTTTCAGCCTGCACTAAAATTCAGCTAAAATTTAGCTTTTGGGGTAAACTTTCCCAAAAATGAGAACCTTCAATCATTATGCTTCACTAAGGAGTCTTATGAACTACTGGAGAGGGGGAAGGTGGGGGGTCTTAGATCCACCACATATCCATAACCACTTTCCTATATGTCAGACCCCAAGTATCACTCAACAGTAAACCTTCAAGCATTAGTACATCAATCCACCTCAATACTAATACTTATCATTTATTGATGGCATTGTTTTTTGCTTGTGTTCCTATCGTATTGGAGGACAATAAAGATAGTCAGGATAGACTGAGCAATATCCATTTAGTTCCACGTTTATTTTCACTTTACTCATACGCTGTCAGTCGCCATGTTTCCATCCCAGAATTCACTTTGACAATCTATCACCAAATGCCCATCACGTTTACGGTATCATCACAACAGCCTGTATAACTATAACAATACTCTTTCGTCTGTGTGCATGTGTGTGTGCGTGCGTGTGTGTGTGCACGTGTGTGGTGTCCTGAGCTTCTTCTTCTCCACACTGGGACATCGCTCGACCGTACAACCTTGGCAGTGTCCCGTCTTGGGGAGGTCTTAGAGTAACTACTTTTTGGGGCCAAGAAAGCCAGTAATCACTAAGCCAGGTGCTGACTGCCTATTTATAATAGTCCCTAATGAGGTCACAAGCAAGTACAGAACTAGTTCTGACCCTCTTGTCAGCTGTATGTGTATTCTGCTATTTTGCCCCAAAGTTGACCTTTTCTTCTCCAAATAAAAGGTTGTTTTCTTTCTGTGTTAGAAATAAAAATAACAACATCATTTCAGAGCATAAGTTAGCTCTTTTTGTGGTATCCTTTTAAAATGGTATGAATTTGAAATTGTTACTCAATTTCTGTGAATCTGGCATGTTAAGTGTTAAAGTAGAGTAAAGGTCCGTTCATACTTCACTGCATTGCAGTACAGTGCTGCAATGCAGCCTACCAAAATTGTCACTGCAATCACTTGCAGTATTGCAACGCAATGCAGTAATGCAACAAAGTTAAAATTATTTTAACTGGCCATGCAGCAAGATGCAGTGGGCTGCAGTCAGTGTTGCAGTATGCCAAATTTCTGCAAGTTTACTGCAACCACTGAAACCCGGACCTGCAATGACCTGGGTTGACCCGCAGTAAAATCGCTTAGGAGTGCAGCGGGAAAAGTGACGGCAATTGCAATAAATTACTGCCCACAGCAAGCATTGCCGTGGAAGTATGAACGGACCTTAAGTGCATTTGATTAGTTGCAAACATAACAGAGGCTATGACTGTTGTGATTGAAATAGATGCCACTTAATTGTAAGTACGGAAGTGCAATCACTGCCTTAAGTGGATAAAAACAAGCAACATGCCATGAGTGAAACTGCTTCAATATCGATATTGTGGTTAATTCAGATTTATCATCTTTTGAAAAACCCTTATTCTTGCCACTATGTTGCAATATTGCTATCAATTCTGGATATTGAAATTCTACAGCTTAAGGAGAACCCCTCCAGAATGACCTAAATATTTGCCATATGAAGACAGAGCAAAAATGAAAAATATTGTATCTCCTTGCCATACCACTTAAGACACGGGGAATTACTATCACGCATCCTTCCTGAATATTTAGGTCAATCAATGTTTTACAAATGCACGAGGGCATAGATCTGACCTATGCGCATTCACTATTAAATCTTGCATAGTGAATGAAATTGGCTCAGTTCTGTTATTATGAACTCTTCTGAAACCCATTTTACAATCCACATTTGCCACCTTTACATATCATATGATATAGAGTCAAATGTTGAGCTATACTACGATAAAATCTGATAAATTACATCAAAATGTTTGAGTATTAAGTCTCTTCAAAACCATTTTTGGGAGACAGACAAAATTACTTAAATTGCCTTTACCACTAGATTTGTTTCCACCTATCTTTGCTGTGGATTATAACATGTCCATTTTGCCACAAAGCAAACAGATTGTCTGTAAATGCTAGCATGTTTGGATTATCAATTTCTTTTGACTGCATTAAGCATTGTATTACTTGTTTATCACTTTAAAAATTTGAGGTACAGCATTTGATTAATTTCACCCTTTCTTTTTTTATAGAAACATGAGGATATTTTAAGAAAAGGGCACCCCAATTTTTCTCAAAATCACTTTGTTATTATTTAGAATGCTTACAAGTTTATTAAATTACACCTTAAGTGAATAAGCCAAAAACGCCCTTTACAAATAAAGAGATGATTTAAAATTCCTGTAGTGCATAATAGAAAATCCAAACGTGCTTCTCTGTAAGGCCTATTTGGGTAGCAGGCAACTTCAAAACCTACGCTTTTGGTTTTCTTTTCTACTTATTTGTCCAAAACCTTCATAATGTTCTCGGTAGGTGTTGTGCAACCAATCACAGTGCAAATTAGAGAAATTTGTACCCTGTGTGTCCCTTTGAAGATTTAGAAATGGAGCTCTACACATTTTTGGGGCCACAGGATTAGGTAAATTATACTTTCTAAGAAAGTTTTTTACAACTGCTAGCCCATAAACTAAAGCTCCAAATTTCACGCTTTAAAAATGTCAAATTACACTTTTTTCCGCTTTGTAAATTTTCAATTTTCCGCTTTTTGATATATTGCCCTGAAGATGTAAGTTTGTGACTTTCTAACTCCTACATAAAGCTACAGTAACCTTGCAAAATTGTGATCGATGACCCGGCTAAATATGCAGTACATAAATCATGCTTACCGTAAAAAGCTTTTAGCAGGTGCACTTTTAAAAGGCATAATTTCAATTGTTAATTACAAAATCGCCTTGACACCCGAGTAAACACGATCCTGTGAGTCAGTTTTACCGTACACATGGTTATTACGTCTTGGAAAATACATGTTTTTCCTCTCTTATTGCATTTTCTGTGTTTAACCTCA
>JAMKCH010082877.1:0-15548 GCA_023653785.1 Ophioderma brevispina
TCCTATTACTCACCCCTGGTGTACTCCACTGTCTAGGTGAGTTATTGGCTTCCTGACTTTTAGGAATCTAGATTCCGTGTGTTTTTGTGCTCTGGTGTTAGTAAAACCTTTGGCTGCATCCTATCGACCCGCTCTTCGAAACATTACGTTCCTCCTCCGTCTGCTTGGTGCTAGTCTGGTGTTGATTGAAAATATTCAACGGAGGTTAATGCATATGTTTCAGTCAACATTGGTGTAAAGGAAATCAGCTCAGTGTAATGATTTAGTCAAAAACACATTATGTTTTATAAATCATATAACTGAGGCCTGATTTCCTTTCCAATGTTGACTTCCCTCTTCCAGGCCTGCCCCACAACATGTAATGTTTCTGCGTCCGTCTGGGCTCAGGGCCAAAACGGAATAAGAGAAGAGCAAAGGTCAACCGGGTGTGACCTGGGGTCACTGGTTGGACCATTTTTCTTATGGGGGTGTTAGAGGTATTTTGGGTTTTGGGGCATTTCCGACTTCTTCTCAAAGGGGAATATGTTTCAGTCAACCTTGGAAAGGAAATCAGGCCTCGTTTAATTATTTAAAACATAATGTGTTTTTGAACTATTTGCAATGCATCCCATTCGCTCCTCCGCTCGCATCCCCATATCATCCACTCGTTCCCATTCTTTGCTTCTTGGCCTCTATCGTCCTTTTTTTGTGTGCCGCCAGTTTATGCTGTCAGGACCACTGTAGCAATCCGTTTGTGTGGGTGTGTGTAATGTGTGTGGTGTGTGCATGGGTGTGCACAAGTTAAGTTTTTTTTTTAAATTGAACCTCAATTGAAAAGTTTAACTTCAATTGGAACCGAACTTCTGTCATAGGTGCACAATGGGATCCCTCATATGTTGATGAGGTCAAAGGTCATGTTGAAAGGTCAAAGGTCATGTGAGGTCAAGTTGAAAATGGGCTAAAAATGTAAAATTGATCTAAATTGAAAACTTTAAGTTCAATTGCAACCAAACTTTTGTCATAGGTGCACCATGCAATCCCTCATATGTTGATGAGATCAAAGGTCACGTGCCAGGGTCAAAGGTCATGGGGCGGCCCACAGCTTATATTCTTTGAATATAGCGAGCGCGAAAGCCGAGAACCGCAAAATTCTAGTTCTCTTTTCTTCCTCTCCCTTCCCTTCCCTTCCCTCCCCCTTCCTTCACTTTCCTTCCTCCTCTCTTCTCTCACCTTCCAACTGCCCCCTCACCTTCTCACCTTATACTGTTAAACAGAATTCTTAAACAGCTGTGAAAATGTAAGTAATTTCATTGGCTGATGCCAGGGTTCAATTCGTTTAATTGAACCCAGGTAGTACGCGCTGCGTATTGATGTTATTTTTAGGTTGAAGCGATCGTATCATACTACATTTTGCTACGTTCACAGGCGCCTGCCAACGTTGCGTCTCGTTGGGTATGATCGTTGCGTTCAACGGGTTGTTCGATTGTTGTCACTGGGTGGTGGCAGTCCTTTTTTGTTGTATTTAAGCCATAAAGCATTGCGAAATTGGGTTAAAGATGACCTTAAATGATAAAGCTGTTTAAGAATGAGAATAAAGGTATGATTTTGCGTGGAAGAACGAGGCCGAACCGTTCTTCCACTTAAAATAATGGTATCGCCTTGGGTTCAATTCGTCGTAAAGAGAGTACCGGTTCCCAAAATCATACCTTTATCCTCTAAATTTAAATGTCACATGACACACGATGGATTGATAGTCAGTTGGTGATATTTTTTTGAGACAGTTAAATCATTTACAGCTAAAACCAAGCTTTGAGAGAACTTCAGGTCATCAAAAACAAACTCAACATTGTCTTAATCTCAAAATCATGAAAAATTGAGGGCGTGTGTCAAAAAAAAAGACTAGTGTTTAAGGTGGCTGTAAAGTCAGGAATTCAAAGGAACTGTTTTTGCCGTATCTTCTTAATTGTTGTTCCAACATATAAAAGTATACCTATTTGAGAAGGAAATGACTCAAGGAATCTAAATATGATAATATTTTTCCACCAAAATATGTATTTTTTTAGAAAATCATAAAAAAATGGTGATTTTCACTCATTTCTTTTGGTTCCCTATAAAAAAATATAAAAATGTCATAAAAATGTGCCTTGTTCGTTTTTGTATTCCAGAGTCATAGTTATAGGGTCGGTATTTCCCCTTTTTTCAAATTCTGCACTATTTATTAAATTATTTGCCAAAAAGGCCAAATCCCGCATGTGTCAATTTGGAACAACGCCAATATTGTTCAAAGTTGACATAAACACCGATTATTAAAACCAAAAATGAACAAATAAAAATACTGACCCTAATTTTTGATATGCTCTATATGATGTTTTCATTTCTAACCTGTTGCTGATATGGATTTCGAGTACTGGGAACCGAAAATCACGAACTAAATCTCGAAAGTGAACACAGAGAAAAATCGCCATTTTGTCCAATATTGTCCGTTTCGCTACAAAATATAGCCTTATCCAAAACACAAGCGTTTCCACATCCTTATTCTTCACACTGCCTCTGCATGCACCAGGTCAATTTACTTCATCTGGGTTCTTATGATCCAAAATTTCAAATTCAACAATTTTATGAGGCTTAAATCGTGAATTAAAATCCCATTCCCTGTTGTGCAAAATCATTCATGTGGCACCATTTTACAATGCATACAAGTTACCATTGTTATGCCATACATATCGAATCGATGCATCAAGGAGTTTCTGATGCGCTCATTACATGCGCGCGCCGAATAGCACAGACGTGTATTGCGTAATACTCGAAATTACCCGCACTTTTTCAGTTCAGCCCTTTGATTGTTTTTTGGTCAAAATGCTTCATAGAAAAAGTAAAATGACAAATTTGAGGAATATATATATAAGATTCATGTTAAAATATATGTAAAGAAAACATGTTAATGTCCATTAAACCATGAAAAATCTAAAAAGCTGGCCATTTGACTAAGTTCCTTACTTAATTAACAGCCCCCTTAACTTGTGACAGTCTCCAATATTTCAGTACTGTTGAAAGCGGTACTCAATGTACAACCACCCTATCTGTCAATGAATGATGCTAGTGAGACCTATCCATCCCTGTGGCAGTCCTGGTTTTTAGATCCTATTTGAATTAATATCCTATTAAACCTTGGACCAAAACATCTATTAATTCTGTCTGTTAATTACTTTACCTAATGAATCCACAATGCTAATCCCCATGAACACAGTCTAGTGAACAAAAATGAAAAATAAGTGTGGCTCCTCAGTGGTTTTTTAGTCTGGTTTTTTTTCAACCACGTCTTATAGATCAAAATGTGAACAATTTATATTTAAAAATAAATAACAACCTAGGAGTATTGGATCATGGTGCATACATTACGATAGAAATTGTTCTGTCATCCAATATGAACACGATATTGGAAGGCAAACCACAAATACTTCTTTTTTGTCTCATTCTTATTTATCACCTTCAACTATTTCATTCCGATCAGAAGAACTAACTGTCCAAGACTCTCATGGGGTGTACATAGATTGACCTCACATGACTGCCAATGGGCCCTTTGACTCAATATGACCTTCTGATAAATTCTCCCCGCTTTCTACATGGAGGGGAAATCCTAAAATAAGTGCTGCATATTTTTTGCTTGAACACTACAAAACAACACCATGTGCCACAGGGTCCTGGCTATGATTTTCAATGGAAATATAATGGAACAAATCGCCTTAAATTAGCGCCCCTTTTTAATAAAAATGCAATGCCATATGGGCATTTATTAGAGTATGTAATGTAATTCTCTTTAATGAAGTTTAAAATATCAAATAGTTCACAAGGGCTTTCGGCACAAAAAAAGGGAAAAAAAATTTATCTCAACTAACCTTGAATTTAACAATTGAGAAATTTAAACTAGTTTCATCATCATTTACCAGGAGTGAATTTATTAGCAGGAAAGACTATGAGTCATTAAAGTTGCACTAGGATTAATGTAACTTAAGTTTGCTCACCTGGGGATTGTCTCATTAGCTAGTAAGAATTCACACATCATGCTCTTCATACCTCATCATAAGTATGATACAATGGGGGATGTTGCTCAATGCATGTTGATCTAATGATGAAATCTATATCCTGATATTGGCTTGTTGAACATTAACCTTCATCTTGAATTTCACACACGTAGGTCTCCTGTGCGTACTTATAAAACCTCAGAGGTATTTTGCATGGGTTCACATTTTTAAATCCCCATGAAGAACACTACTGTTGGACTTAAACTCACCCTCAAACTTTGAGTCAGTTAGTGAATGTGTTTGATATAATTATAAATCATCACATTCAGGTTTCCTCTAGGTACTCAGGTCCTTTCCTCCTGCTTCTCTAAAGTGGTCTTTCTCGTTCAATAATGTAATTAATTCTTGTAACTCGCGACAAATCACCGGAAGTGCTGGGTGCTGCTGAGGAGCACCTTGGGCTGCTCAGCACAAGTAAATCCAGAATGACAGGGAAGGCTATATGGAAAAGGTCAGATTTTAGATGCATGAAGAAACCAAAGTTCTTGAGTAAACTGTGAGGACTGGTATGGACCGGCAACCAATTTAACGTACGACACTAACTCCACAGAGAATCTTACCCGGGCCGTATTGGTGAAAGGCGAGTGGGTGAGGGCCACTACACACCCCTCCCATCCTATATCATTTACATGAATGTTGTAATTGTCATTACTGTAATTGAAATAAAGTATATTCTATGACACTGTAGGACACCAAAGAGAGTAAAAAGGGAGAAAGAGGCGGTGGAGAGACGAAGGAAAGACGTGGAAGATTGGGTGGAAGGAGAATGTGACGGGAGGGGGGGGGAAGCAATTAATAGTCGAAGGATGAGGAAAAGGAAGAGCGGGGGTCGGTATGCTTGAAGGATCGGGGGGTGGTAAGCGCAGGAAAAGGGAAAGAGGGACAATACTGGCCGGGTCAAGATCATGGTAGCATACATTACGATAGAAATTGGTCTGTCATCCAATATGCCGATATTGGCATAGGCAAAACAACAAATACTATCTTTTGTCTCATTCTTATTTAGTCACTTCATCGATTTCATCTCGATCAGAAGAACTACTGTCCAAGGCCCTCATGGGGTGTACATAGATTGACCTCACATGACCCAATGTGCCCTTTGACTCAATATGACCTTCTATAATAAATGCTCACCGCTTTCTACTGCGGGGAAAATCCTAAAATATTCTGCATATTTTTTACTTGAACACTACGCAACACCATTGCCACATGGTACTAGTGTGATTTTCAATGGAAATATAATGGAACAAATCGCCTTAAATGCGCCCCTTTTAATTTTAATAAAAGCAATGCCATATGGGCATTTATTAGAGTATGTAATGTAATTCTCTTTATGAAGTTAAAATATTCAAAATAGTTCAAACAGGCTTTCGGCACAAAAAGAAAATTCACTACCTTGAATTTACAATTGGAAAGTTTTAAAATTTTCATCATTACAGAGTGAATTTAATGTGAGCAGGAAAATAGACTATGAGTCATAAAGTTTGGCCTGAGGATTAATGTAACTTAAGTTTTCGCTCACCTGGGGATTTTCTCCTTTTTTTAGCTCGTAAAGACTTCTCATGCTCTTCATACCTCATCATTTCGTAGATACAAGGGGGTATGTTGCTCAATTGCATGTTGATCTGAATGATGAAATCTATAGTCAGGATATTGGCTTAGTTTGAACATTAACCCGTCATCGTGGAATTTCACACGTATTCTCCTGTGCGTACTTATAAAACCTCAGAGTATTTATGCATGGGTCACATTTTTAATCCCCATGAAGAACACTACTGTTGGAATTAACTCTCAAACTGTTGAGTCATTTCGTGAAAGTTTTTGTATATATTATAACAGCACATTCAGGTTTTCTCTAGGTACTCAGGTTTCCTCCAGCTTCTAAATGCTGGTCTTTCGTCAATTGTAATTAATCTGTAACTCGCGACAAATACCGAAGTGCTGAGGTGCTGCTGTGGAGCACCTTGGGCTGCTACAGCACAAGTGATTCCAGAACGACAAGGAAGCTATATGGAAAGAAAGTTCTGATTTTATATGGGCAGGAAGGAAACCACAGTTTTCTTTGGATAAAACCTGTGGGACGGTATGGACCGCAACCCACTTTACGTACGACACTAACTCCACATAGAATCTAACCCGGCCGTATTGGTGAAAGGCTAGTGGATGAGTCACTACAACCAGCCCTCCCTCCTATATCATTTTACATGATGTTGTAATTGTCAGTACTGTAATTGAAATAAAGTAATTCCTAGACACTGTATTACACAAAGTGTTGGTGGTGTCCCTTTATACAAAGCCACAACCACCTCTTTCATCAATTTTATTTGAATTCATCATCACAGCAGTACCCTACAAAGCATGCAATACAGAGGAAAATTCAATATGAAACAGCAAATATTTAACATAATCACAAGTGCATAATAGTAAATTAAAGTGAAGCTGTGAATGTGAAGATCGAGGTCACTGGCTAAAACGCAGGGCGTGAAGGTGCAGTGTCCTCGTCTTAAGTTCTACAATTTATCAAAATATAAATAGCAGAAGATATATGTCACATATGTCCTCTCTATCTCTTATAGAGTCAGGTGGGTTTTTATAGTTAGGTTTCCCTTGAGATCCTGCTACTGTATCCTGGTAACCAGCACTACCTGCCCCAGGGCCGGGTTGTCGCCGACTAAACCGCCAACCCCTTCTGGTTTTCTAAGAAATTCTGATAGAGGAGGTTAGCTGGTTACCCAGGAAGAACTAAAAATAAGATCTATCTACAAGGTGTCATCTCTGCAGAGCTAATGGCAGCCATAAAATGGATGTTTGAGATAATGCAAATACTGTTTGGATTAAAATGAAACTTAGGAACTGTGTATGAACAATGGTATGCCCAGGGTGGCTTTGGGAGCTAAGTCCCCACATTAAACTGGTTGATCAGCCTGGTTTATTTTTATAATTTCACCACTTATAGCATCTCCCCCCAAAAAAGACTCAAGCCCCTACCCCCACGAAGACCTCAGCCCCCCCCACACACAACCACATACACACACCTGAAAATAATATTGGGCATGCCTGTGTTGTAAGTGTGCAAGAAACCTATTTAGAGACCAAGTTTCCATTTTAGAAATATTAAATTCCATTTCCCTAAAGCATCAATTAAATTTGGCCCATTCCATGAAAATTTTTTTTAATTCTTATATAATGTGCCGAAGTTTGTGTTATGTTTTGTTTGGGCACAAAAGTCTCCGTCAATTTTGCTTCAAAGAAGAGTAAAATTCACGTGATAACGGTGCGGCGAGGATAACCGACGGGTTCTACCTATATTTGACAAAATCCGTTTCAGAAATGTCTGAAAAATTTTTTAAAAATGTGCTCAGTTGCAATGGAAAAATTAACCATTTGTTTGTACGCGTTCCTAAGCGTCGCCGTATGCTTGGTTGCCGTTGCGCGACGCATGGTTACGCGTGACATGTACGATCACGCGTAGACGTTATATGCGGGACACAAAATACAGTGCCCTTATGTGCAAACGGTGTGGGGAAAGAAAGAAATTGGTCAAGACGTCATGTTATTTTCGCTTTGATTGTCGATGTATGGATACTAACTACGGGTTACCCCAGGGAGTTTTGAGAAGAAAACATTTACTCTCAAGAAAATTAAACTGATGAAATGTTTTGACGTTTTTAAATATTTAGAAATAGGAATTATAGTAGGCTAAGCTATAAATATGCTGCAAACTACGATGAATAAAAATACGATTACGGGAATGTTGTGACGGGGGGGGTCATAAACTACATGATGGCGAGAACTTTAATGTAGGAGTTTTGAGAAAAATATGTGGAAAATACGGGACCTAACGGGTTACCCCACAGGATTACTTTTGAGCAAAAAGTACACACAGGGACTTCTACGGATTAATATTGAAGTTTATTATTTAAATAATACGAGAAAAAATAAAATTAAATATACGAAGTATACGGGATTAAATATTCAGTTGACGTTCCTTAAAATCGGTAACTACATGAACTATAGGATATGAATAGGCACGGGAATTTTGAGTTATTAAAATACAAAATTGTTTCGACTCCACGGGGATTCTAAGTTTCAGGGTGACGGGTTTGGTTTGCGGTGGTCTCGCCCTAGGTGTGGGTTCACTTCTACTACTTCTTCAGTGAATCGCTTTCCAGTTTCCAGTGATGCTCGCTCCTGTTCACTCAACTATGGAGACCGCGTTCGAAGCGCGGGCCTCCCGCTAGTTTTTAAAAACAATTTCTCGAAGTGCTGGTCATCAATATAAACAGCCATATGGCCATTTCTTCTGTTTTTGTAAAATGGAAAACTTTCCATAGTTAATTTACATTCATTAAATCATTAGCTTTAAGAAGGTCCATTGTTTTTTTTGTTTTTAACCCACATAGCGCAGAAGGCACCTGTGGTTAACAACATGTAAGTTTGCAACACAATACATACATTAGCCTGTTTTAACCCTATTGTACTCATGCTGCTATTTCAGTGATTACCTATACCATAGTTAAAGGGCACAGGGTGTTGGGATGTGGCATTTTATCCCGCCTGACTTTTAGCCACAAGGATCTTAGTAGAAGCAAACTATAGTAGATTCATCCCTCGTATCACCTCTAGTACTTTTTTCAAAGTAATGGGCCATTGATTGAGGGATGTGGCATAGGGTGAATTCCCGTGCCCATCTGTGAACCTGTATCCAATAGCAGAGAATAATAATTCTATGCTAAATGAAATGCATTCAAGTCAACGTAAACACCTTTATAACTCCATTATCTCTATCTCTCAAAACATTCTGGCTAATTGTACTTGCTTCATGGTATCAATGTAACAGGTAGTTGAATGTTACTGACTTTTGAGGACTCGTGTTTTGCGGAATAACGAAGGAACACAAAAGTCCAGACACGAAAAAGGCCGATTTAATCTAATTCCATTCATGAACAAACAGTAAATCAGACCACATATTTATAAGTTTAATTTAATTTTACCCAATCACTGTATGAAGATATATCATTTCGAAGGAGCAGATGCAGATTCTGCTCCTCTCCCAACTAATCGACGTTTGTCCAAAATATTCCTCGGTGACACATGTGTTGTAATCTACTATAAGTGTGTGCCATGTGTCTTCCATCCTCGATTCAAAATATGTTTTGGTTTCTTTAGCATAACATAAGAACTGCGAGTGTCGACATTTGGATTATGGATGGTGATATAGGGTATAATAGAGAATAAACTGCCAGAAGTTGAAAAGTTACTTTTTAGGGCCTCCAAAAATTTCATTTTTTCTGCCTGTTGTTTGCTGTGTTAGGGTTTTTAACCCATCTTATCCTTTTTACATTTAGTAAAAAACATCACTTGAATGTAATTTGGCATCTTCAGATCTTAAAGGGGGGGGGGGGGGGTTACTTGGGGGGGGGGGGGGGTAAGTGATTGATTGACGGTAAGCAAGGTAAACTCGATCTTTACCACCAACCCAGCTGCCTGGGTACTCTAATCAGATTAAGCAATAATGTTCCCAATCCTTGTCCCTTTGAAATATGCCTTTTCTGTAATTGCCGTATTCTGTTTCACTTTCAAGGATGCTAAAGAGGACAGGAAAATGGCGGTCAATAGATATTTAGAGATGGCCCGTCTCTGATTATTAAAATTGGACGAAACTGGTTTAGAGTTGTCTGCTTGGGCATTGTTTTTGCGCACAGCTTCAAAGAATTTCCCGCAGTATTTTCTTGTTAGAATTGTTTTAGCACCACGACAATTAAAAAGCTTCATGAGTAATTGTCTATTGAAAGTTGCAAGCGACTTGGCTAGTGTTATTTGACTTAGTTTGCTATATTTTATCGCTGTTGCGGTCTATTGAAATTGGATTGTCAAATATATTACCACCATAACCATCTTCTCCATCTTCTCTTGAACTGAAGCTAATTTTTATGGGCAAAAAATGATAAATTGTCCTTGATACACAACATTAATTTGTAATGTTGCAGACTGTGGCTGAATGGCTTACATTTTGCATTCATTTGGCAACAAAATACGTGACAACTTTGTTTTTAACAGTTGGAATGGATATTGGGCATTTACTCACATTCTGTGACGTTTCTCCTTTGTGCCTATGGCCCTGTCTGTTATTATCCATCATTGATAGGTGTAAAAAATGGTTCACTTTTACTTGTTACCTCTCAATAGGGTCTACGAAACAAAATTTAATTTTGTAACATTGCATCCTCGAAAACCCTTGATCGCTATTTTTGCTTTACAGCTTGATTGTCACTGGATCGTGTCTCTATCGTCGCAATTAGTTGAAAACATGCATTAATTCATGCTAAACACGTGGATACTGGTTACTCGCTTATTTATCTCAACACCTCCCCTCCACACACCATTTATTTATGACCGACCGTGTCAGACGATATCGGACAAGGGTAAACTGGCATTGCAGATCTACATAGACAACATTATATTGACAGTGTAGACACTTAGACTGGTAATGGGCAGAAGGGGACATTAATGGCCGTTGATCATGTAGTTATACCATACATCGCAGGATTGGACTTACAAAGTGTAAATACACATTGCAGAGGAATATATCTGCATTGATGTCTGGACAAGCTAATATAGAGGACAGAATGTTTACGGATCTTAAGCGAATTCTGGTCTTTTTTATCATTGAGAACTGCTTTCAGATCTTAAGTAGCATCATGCCTGGTGCTGGTGATAATAAACATTTTTACCATTGCTACCAATGTGCCCTGCCTGATGGGCATTGACTTCAACTTCACATGAGTATCACAAGAAGAGTTCCATTGTAATGCACCAGTTGAGTGGGACGTGTGTATTCCAGTATAAATCCGCATTCCTTTGGGCATTATCTCTTTAGTTGGAACCTTGTTGGGAATGTTGGTCCATTGCTGGTGCGGTGGTTTTCTAGGCTTTCGTTTACGCACCATTCCGAACATTCTCATTGTTTGTTTAGCCGTTAATAGACCTTATCAGTACCGCCATACTCATACCATTCTTTATGTTGACCATTACACAACCTTGGATGCTTTAATCGGCAAAGGCAGCTGCCAATCTAGGCTATGTTGACAATCTTGTTGCTTGCTTCGGTTATCACACTCGGACTCATAGCAGGTAATCGATACATGAATATTGCTACCCAAGCATGTTTAAACCGTAGATGCGCCCATTTACATCGGCCTTGGCTCTCACCATCTGCTTTGTGTCGGCAGTTTCTTAGCGTCACCATTCCACCAAACTTTGGCTATGGACAAGTTGGGTTACAATGCCAAAATCCTCCACTTGCTCTTTGTGTATGAGACCAAAAAGACTGGCTCTATCCATTGTGTCTTGATTTATATTTGTGTATTTGTTTGTAGCACAGTTATTCCCAACTTGCTACTCTTTCTACGTTTTCGTGTGGTTTTACAAAATTCGTCAACAGACCAAATAAATATGCTCATTCCCAGGGGAATGTTGGCCAAAAGTGAACATTCAAGAAGGTAAGGAACTTGGAGACAGAAAGCATACACCGAACTTTCAGTCGTGATGATATTCGTCTGACAACCAAACTAGTACTACTGATTTGGTTGTGTTTCTGGCCTGCTGGATGCCGTACTCTTTCTCAACGTGATACTGGAATTCGGATCAGGATATATCCCAGCTCTGGTGCACCGCGGTACAAATCTCGGTATTTGGGCAGGATCTTGCATTAATCCGTACCTGTACCTGGATTGATCAAAGTTTTTCGAGCAACATACAAAAGACTTTTGTGCAAGGATCAGCAGTACACAAACTGCTGCTACAAAATGAAATCAAACAAACAATGAATGCTCCAGAGATATCAGCACGATATCTAAGTCACTTAGATTTTACTCCTGTGTTTTCTACGTACACAAATAATAATAGAAACTTTGCTCCTAATCATCTTATAACTGGTTGCTGGAAGATTTGCTTTTTGACATAGCCATGATCGGGATCTTTTCTCATAATACACTTGGAATCCATTGACATCAGGTTTTATTGAGACTTTGCATGAACATTTCAACTTAGTGAATTGAACATTCTTCGTTGGATATTCTAGTACTTGACTCAAATAATGTTAAAAGAAGTGAAACATACACACTTTTATATGGATGTTTAAGGGGGAAGTGCCTTCAATTTTTTGTTGTCCCCGCCGAACGAGTCGGAACGGGACTATGAAATGAGCATCGTCCGTTCTTCCTGTCGTTCCGTTCGCCGTCTTGTCCGTTCGTTTCCCGTTCGTCTTTGTTTGACAAAAAATTTAACCCATGTTGTATACCATTTACTGGAGTTCCGTAAGGGCGACATGATGTAACTGGTGGACCGAAGGAAGCGTGATTAAGAGTTCTCGACCTGATTAGATTGTGGCCGTAAAATTGCTAATTAAGTTACTAATTTGCATAATTTATGAGAATTTTTTCCTGAAGGCCTGTTGTATACAAGTTTTCTGGATTTCTGTAAGCGTATAATGAATTAATTTGGGTGGAAGGAAGTGGGCAAAGAGTTCTTGACCTGATTAGATTTTTGGCGTATTCGGGCAAATTGAGTATCAAATGAGCTAATTAATATGCAAAAATCAGCGTAATTGCTATATTTTTGAAACTGTACGTGGATACTCAACATTCCTGTGCTGCATCATAGCCCATCATGGCCACATCTTTTTTGCCATTTGACAGTATGTGATATATGCGGCCAACGGCTTAGGTATGCAAATGACTATTTAAATGATGCCGTAATTGCTGTATCTCTGAACAGTACATCGGATAGGCAAAATTCCCTTGCTACATTAGACTACTATGTCTATAGGGGAGGGGAGTGAGGTGTTGGGGAGGGGGTTGGGTGTTGGGGAGGGGTTATAGTGTTGGGGAGGTAGTGGGTGTTGGGGAGGGGGTGGGGTTTTGCGGGGTGTTGGGGAGGGGATTGGGTAATTGCGGGTGTTGGGAAGGGTTGGGTTGTTGCAGGTGTTGGGGGTAGGGGGTGGGGTGTTTGTGGTGTTGGTTTGTTGGTGAGGGGGTGGGAGTGTTGTGAGGTGTTTGGAGGGTGATGTGATTGTTGCAGGTGTTGTGGCGGGATGAGGTTGTGGCGGGATGTGGTGAGGGAATGGCGGGTTGCCGGGTGGTTGGGATGGGGTTGGTATTGCGGTGTGTTGGGGAGGGGTGGTAGTGCGGGTGTGGGGAGGGGGTGGAGTGTTTGCGGTGTTGGGTGTTGCATGGTGTTGGGGAGGGGTGGGAGTGTTGCGGGGTGTTTGGGAGGGGGATGGAAGTGTTGCAGGTTGTTTGTGGAGGTATAGGGTGTTTGGGTGTGTGTTTGTGGGAGGGGAATGGCGCGGTGCTGGGAAAGGGGAGGTGTGTTACAGTGTATTGGGGTTGGGGTGTTAAGAGGGGATGGTGTTGCGGGGGGTGTTGGGATGAGGGTGCGGTGTTTGTGGGGTAATTGGGGAGGGTGGTAGTGATGAGTTGCATTTAGCACATGTTCGTGATCGCAACATTCGGCGGGGACATATTTTAAACGCATCGCGAAATACGAGTTCGCCTGTTTTTCTAAGCAAAATGAGGTTTTAACTTTCAGAGAAGTGTGAAATCTAATCTTTCATTTACTTCAAACCTGATGAACCACAGTTATTCCTTGCAACTTTTTATCCCCCTGGCTTGAAACGCAGAAGGGGGGGGGTTTGCAATAGCACGCATGTCCAGTATGTATTGTAAATGTTGAGTTTGGTTTAGGGTTTGGTTAGGTTTTTCAATTTTTCAGTTTGTCTTCAAAAAGGTTTGAAAGTCCGATTGAAACCAGACTCGGGGTTAGGTGCACTAAGGGTTCTTTTCATATGTGGTGTCAGGTCTGGACCAAGGTCAATGGTCATCTGAGCTCATGTTGTCCATACTGCCATCTTGCCCGAGAAGGGGGGATCACGCAAGTTTACTTTGCTGTATTTTAATGTTTTCCCCATTGAACTTAGTGACGTATTCGTTGTTTTTGCCTTAATTTCAAATGTGAATATCCAAAAATGAAATGCAATTTTTTTTGCATGACAAAAAACCTGTCCCAAAAGGTTAAGGATTCTAGAAATGCCGGGGCCATTAATTGGCACACTTAGGCCACACAAGATAATTGTAAATGTTTTTGGGTTGCCTGTCCAACTGTTGGTGAACCTCCCGACTCAGTGTTTTTTCAGGGGTTAAGCATAAAATGAATGAAAAATATTAGTATTGGACGACAAACAACAAATGTATTGTTTAACATTTATAGCAATTTTGAACAATGGTCGTGTTATTTCCAATTCTGTAAAGTCATTTGATGACCCACAGCTGATAAAAATCATAACAACTTCGTTTCTACAACAGTATCACAATTGAAAAGTAAAGCAGCTAAAATAGAACGTTGTTTTAATTTGGCATGCAACCAAGTCACTGTGCAAGTGACGTGGCCTAGTTTGGGTCATCATAACTGAATAATTAATTAGATTGCCCGGGGTAGTTAAAAAAGCACATGATCGGGTCATTGCCTGCAGCTGTAGCTCAATCGAGGCAATGATTTGATTTTTGATGTCAGTACGTGCCCCCATCGTTTAAAGAAAATGGGGGAGTGGAAAACTTGGGGTTTCAACCTTATGTCAATATTTAGCAGCAGACGCAGAGGCATTTCTTTACAAAAAAAAATAGGGATTAGATAAGGCCTGGGCTGAGGTTACTTTATAGTTTTGTGTACATGTATGAACCAGTGGTTGTCTAAGCAACCCGCTAGCTGAATGGATGGCAACAACCATAAGTGATTTGTGACAAAGTCAAAAAACATACATAGATGTGCTTCTTTTTGTCTTTGTGTCGTGAATTTGTCATCTTTATGAGCAAAGTGATACAGTTAAAGTTATGATGAACAATTTCAAGGGAATTTTGTGTAGCCGCAATCATTTTGGTTTTTGGTTCACTTAAATATCCCCAGAGAAAAGGCTATTGCCAAAATTTCAGTTGAGTCTGACAGTGCATTTTGAATGTTATGCACAATTTGTGTTAGCACGCTGACCCCTAGGCCACTGTGTTGTAATTTCTGTCCGCCTATGGACAGAAAGTACAAAAAAAAAAATTTACGAATTTCTTCAAAAGCATCAAATTTTCATGAAGATGAGCACACATACTATACGTACCTTACGGTTCAGATGTTTGTAAACTCTCAACTTTTTCCTTAGGTAAGTCGGGGGAATGAGTCTGTTGATCGTGACATGCCCCTTTAATCTTGTTTCAATTTGTGAGCCCTTTCTTTCTTTCTTATGTAGCCAAGTATGCCCTGGGTTGCTCATGTTGTTCACTGCTTGTGTTTAGATCAAAATAGGAGAAGCCTTTCATTGGACAAGCATTGTCGCACATCATCGCCATTTTTTTTTTTGTACTGACTGTGTTACAGTTTTTCTGCTATAATACTATGATATATTATTATTTTATACTCGGCTTCCGATGGTGCAAAAAATCT
>JAMKCH010082883.1:0-59938 GCA_023653785.1 Ophioderma brevispina
GGTTTGTCATCATTAAGGTGGACTGGTAGGGTTCGAAGGCGCCTGAAGCCCTGAGATATCCGTGACCACTAATACCAACATGACCCCGCGGACAGGGCATGACATACAACGTTTGGTGGTTGGTGGTGCTGAGTTAGTCCCCAGATGCAATACTCTACGTGTGTCACTAGATCAAGGCTGAAACCCTTTCCTTTATTTCCTTTTAGGCTCTTATTCCATTTGAGTAGGGTAGTGTAACCCTTGTTGAACAACACAGTCTCTTTAGGGCTGTCCTCTCATCCATTATCATCTCCAGTCGTCTTGACTTGTCTTGCCATCGGATATAGATAGGCCTGGATGAGAGCGTGTGGTCGACGTGCAAACATTTTACTCACGTAAACCCACCGATATTGCAAGGTCATGACATTACCAATTCTTTTGAGGGTTTGTTAAAATCCTTTGAATTATTTGTCTTTTCATGGTCATCTTCAACACTGATGGAGGAACACGATACAGCAGTCTTTTTTGCTGGGACGAGGTGTCCTGGTTCATAGCCTATGAACTATGCTGCTTCCTTATTTCTTGTGGGAATAAATAGATTGTAAGATCACACCTTATTGGTAATCTACTGTTTCAAATGGTAAATTCACAGGCATCGTTATTATGTACAATAGAATGACTTGACTTCTATTGTTAATTTACATTATATTTTGTTGCATATTCAGTTCATTGTTTGTGTTTGACAGACTTCGATCCGAGGACAGCTAGCCAATGGTTTTGCCATTGCTACGCATGCCCAGGATGCCCAGAACTCAGAGGCTAACACTTTCCCTCCCCCCAATTTTGTAGCAACAGAAGTAGACTTTGATGCCATAGATTTCAATTAGTTCATATTTATTACGATCTGAAAATGTTTTAAGATAGGATTATTGTCTTATTCTTTGTTTCTGAGAACAAACTAAACAAAAGTTAAAACTTAATAGATAGTGCTCTGAAAGTAATTTAGATCCAGTACCCATGGTGTTATGTGTACGAGTGAGATTTGATATGTCACTAATTAGCCATTTTATGAAATTTAAAAATCTAAATATTTTGACCTATTTTTTCAAATATTAAACCTTTGCAAATACTAGGACTATGATCCTTGACATCTTTGAAGAAGTGGTTAGGTGGGTTCCTGCAATAATTGAATATTTGTCTATCCCAAGACCATCTCATATCGCCATACTACATAGTGGTCCCCAAATGGTTTACACTTTTCTCAAAGTGGGTAGACATAAAGCAAAAACTTATTATTTATTCTTTATTAACTACAATATCTGAGTGAAACGGCCATTGAAAACAAGGTGAAATGCAAAATGGCTGCATCTAAGAAAAAAGTAAAAAAACACTTTTCATCACGTAAGTCTGCGGCACTCTGTGTGGCGGTCACAAATTATAGCCACTATTGAAACCCATTGAATCAATGCACCCGGGTCATGGGACTTGGTCTTTAATAATAACCACAAAGGTCAGAATTAAGGCACCTCAAATTATTGCAATTATCTCTTATAATTTTAAACAATAAAACATCTGGCAATAAGATTCTTCTCTATGATCTGGTCCCAACCTGCAAACATTGAAAATGTACAAGCAAGTCTGGATCAGTCTTGAAAAGAAAAATGTGCAAGTCCTTTTCAATTACCACCCCCCCAACTCAATCAACTCAATTTATTATGTTAAATGGACCTTTCAGTTCAGTTTCACAGTTGAAGATGTTCCTCTCGCATTCAATTTTCAATGGTAAACTAAACACTTCACACAAACTCGAAGGGATACTCGAAGGTTGTCAGTATTTTGTTAAGTGAAGTATGACCTAACAGTTGGAGGCATGGTATTGAATTACTGTTAAACCATAAGATTGCCCCATAGACTTACGTGTGTGTGCAAAGTGGATTTTTGACCATTTTTTTGGTAGCACACGGCCGCCATTTTTTGTTGTTTTGAGCTTTGTTTTTAAATGCCCTGTTTTCGCACCATTCTAACAAGATCTTGTAGTTAAAAATATTTACAGCAGAGTTGTCATATGTTTGCCCCATTTTTTGAGAAGTTTTCAACATAAAAGCGTAAACCTTTTGGACCTACACTGTAATAACCATACATTATGAATCTTAACTATTACTTGTATTAAAGTGATAATTTTGTATGCAAATTTCCGGAACAGAGAGCACACAATAAAGCAGACATTGCTTTCAACATGATTATAACTCTATTGTCAGGGACAAAAAACAAGAGAAGCACATACACGCCAAACTGCAGCTGCAGCAGCAGAGAAGGAGGCATCACAGGCAAGAGAAGAACATAAGGTAAAAGATACATCATTAAAACACTGAGCTGATTTCCTTTACACTGATTTGACTGAAACATATTCATTTTTTCCTTCAAGAATCGGAATGGGCCCCAAAATACCATAAATAACACCCCTATAAAGAAATGGTACCAACCATTGAAACCCCCCCCCCAGGTCACTCCCATCTTTCCCTAGGGACCGAATCCTCTTTCCGTTTTTGTGTGACCAGAATGGACATATTGTTCACAGCCAAACTTGAATATATGGGATCCTAGCAGTGTTTCATGCAGCAATTTCATGCCGAACCCTTATATACATACCTACCAATTCCCTCTATGATATATATGGATTTATAATGGATTTATTTTTCTCTACTGGCCCACAGATTCGTCGTAGTTTTGCAGGAGGAGCTGCTAGTGGTATCATTCTCTTTTTGGCGGCGTTGCGGGTCCCAGATTTTTGTGGCAGAACAAAAGTTAAATCAAAGGTCTCCATGTTGCTCTTTGTTTGCTATTTCTTTGATGCCTTTGTTGCCTTTGTTGTGTTGTGTTGCCTGCTGTTCGCGCTTTATTCTTAAAAATGCGTTCGCCTATTGTGCATGGCCTTTTCACTGGCTGGGCGTGGCTGGCATTGCATAGCGGAGGGCTTTCCTGCCTCCTCTGGCTTTGGCCGAGCTCGCTTGATCTTGCCTCTGGGGTGGGCTATTCTACCGTGGTCTCGGGCGGCTTCTCCTGCCTCCGTTTCTACCGTAGATTTCCCGGTCGCTTGGGCATCCTTGTGATGCCTTGCCTCCGGGGTGGTGCAGTTTGGTCAGTTATGGCTAGCACCTATTGCACGCTCATGTCGCGGTCTGCCCTTACGGGCTGGGCTGCGCGGCAGTGTATAACTTCTGCCTGGCTGGGCTCCCGTTCGCGGGGTGCCCGACCGGCCTCGCTACATCCGCACCCTCTTCTTGGGCTTATGGCTCGCTACTTCGTGGTTGTTTTCTTTGCTTCGTTGGAGATTGAGTTTCACCCCCTATCACTGCGACTTGTCTCCCTCACGGGAACGTCGCGTTGGGATTTTTGTCTGCCTTCGCTTGAGTCGATTTTCAGTCTCTGTCACCGCAACTTGTCTCCTTCGCGGGGATGTCGCGCTGCTTTGGCTGTCGTGCTGTTTCAGCTGTCATGCCTCCCCTCGGGGATGCCAAAGGTCTCGGGCCTGTGTAATCACGGGTCCTCTCGGGTTTCTCAGCAGAGTCTCTCTGCAGGGCAGTGGGACCAAGCTTAGGATAATTTGATTACCACCACATAGCGCAGGCCTATAAACAGTGCGAACTGTGATATGGAATAAGGTAGGCGCAGACAACGCAAGAGGCGCAATGTGTGTATATTATGCGTGGGCGCGCGATTCTATGCCAAAGCTCGAGTGCATTTGATTACTTTTACGCGCCGGAACGATAACAATCCGAATATCCCGCCTATTTGGTCGTGGTATCATAAGTAGTATAGCTTCGCTCCTTCCTTCAGATGGCTAGCCGCCATCCCTTCTAACGGGATGTCAGTCTGGGTTCATGGCGCTTTGACACCGCCATCGTGGGGGCTGGCTATTGCCGCCGCGGTAACACCAAACTCCCTTTTCGGAGTGTTGCCACTGCACTGGTTCTTTCACGTGCATACCATCGGAGTCGTAAGGCCTTTGGCCTCGGCTAGTTCGGCACCAGGCCTCTTGGGCCTTGGTCGGTCTTAGCCATCTAGCTCTGGCTGTTGGGCCCCTGGGGTGCCTAGCCTGGTCCGCCGTGTCCTTTCTGGGAGACTTGGTCCCTGGCTTGGGTCAGCTTTGCTGCTGCCCTCCTCAGGGCTCAGCCGGCCCTAGTTTTGCCCTTGGGCTTTGGCTTAGTGACCTTTGCCCTCTAGCGTTAGTCTCCGTCCCCCTTCAGGAGACTAGGCCTTGTATCCTGGTCGGTCTGGCTTGGCCTACTGGCTTTTGTCCCCGACCACCTTCGGGATACTGGCCCTTGGGTCTTTAGCCCCGACTTCCTTTGTGAATTCATAGCCTATGGTCACTGTCGGCTCGGTTGTACACCACCGTCAGTGCCTAGCCTGGCTTGTCTTAGGCCTCGGGCTTTGGTCGCTACTCGGCCTGGACCCTTTGCCTCCTCCAGGATTATCGGTCTTGGTTTTCCCTTCAGCCTGGCTTAGCCTGGCCTTCGGCCTGGGGCTAATATACCAACTGCCTGGCGTTAAACCACAGCTCCCTTCGGGGTTTTCGAGGCCTACTTCTAGGTCGGCTTGACTTTGGCTCTCATCAGGGTCTGATCTGGGTCAACCTAGCCTCGGATTACGGACTCTTAGTCCTTCTCCACAAATGCCTTATCTCCTGTCTTGGGGACTTTAGATATCACGCTTTGGCTGTTCCACCTCTGCCATTCCGTCCTCACTTCCGTGGGGACGCAAGATCTCTGGTCTACACCGAGCCAGCTTGTGCCCTTTTTGGGGCCTAGCCTGCTTGGACCGGTTATCGGGTCTCGGCCATTCAGCCTAGCTGCTTGTTCTTTGGTCCCCGCTCCCATCCAGGTGGATGCCTCTGCCCCTTTGGGGCTCTGTTTCTTGCGAAGCGCTGGCGGTTATCTTGTTTGCCTAACCTTGCCAGTGCCCAGGACATACTTCATGCCCTTGGGCTAGCCCTAAAGGTCATACGACTTTTCCTAGATGCTACCCAGTGACGGGCCGGCGTCTTAACTGCGAGCCCCTTCTCCCTTTTCGTTTCGGGGAGCTGGGGGCTGCCTTGACAGATGTTACAAGTCCTTGGCCGTGGCCCGGGACATCGTGTCATGCCCTGGGCCCTCGGTTCCTTGGAACTCTAGGCCCTGGGTCCTCTCCCGTCTCATTGGGGTCTGTCCTGGGCGGGGTTCGTCCCCCTCTTTCTGCGGTTATCAGGCTTCTGTTGCTTGACCTCTATACTCGTGGGTTGCTTTGCCACTCTTTCTGTCCCTCAACTGCGCCGTTTTTGGTTGGGAATCCCTGTACTGTCGGGGTATTCCTTTTCTCTGTGAGTTCTCTTGACCACACCTCTTTCCTTTTCGGCTGTGACGGAAGGCGTGGCCTTGGCTTCCCGGCCAACAAGTCGCGAGAAGGTGATCTGTGCCTTTCTACTTTGGTATCATGGTTCCTTTGGCATGCGGTTACATGTAATGTCAATTGCTTGTCAGTTACTAAAAAATTCTACAGGCTTCACCAAGTTACCAATTCTACTTGAGGAGTGTCATTTAAATGACAGTTAGGCTGATAAAACATACAATGTTTGGAGTGGGTTGAAATGACCATAATTAAAGGTGCATTTGGTGATCTAGCACCATCATTTTTGTCTAGGCATTCAATAGATAGAGGCAAGAAAAGGTTATTTCCAATTTCAGTTGGTGGACCGTGCATCCTGATGTTAGAGAAAATGTTCATTCCTTGCTGCACCAATTTAGGCCACGGTGTTTAAATTCTGTCTGTTTCGGACAGAAAATACAAAATAACGAATTTCTTCTAGAGTAGATCGAATATGCACGTAAGATTTGGCACACATACTATACTTATGCCAACAGTTAATCTGATACAAAAATCTCAAATTTTTTTAGGTAAGTCGGGGGACAAGGCTGGATCACGAAATACCCCTTTAAAATACATCAAGATTAACATGATTTAATTTTGTGATAATCTAATGTACCCTTCCTGGTATTTTCAGAAAGTTGTACCTTGGTCAAAGAACAAGGAGAGAAAAGTAAAACGTAAGGAGCGAAAAGAGAGACAAGAAAATGCCAAGAAGAGGAAACAGAAAGTGAGTATTGTGTATAATTAAAAGCTGGTTATTGTTATTATTGAAAAAAATTGTTTGATGTCTTGCCAATTCCCTTACAGTCACTCTCAGAGATTTTCTTCAGAATGGAAACAAACAACACCCTCCAGAGATGTAACTTTTCCGGATTTCCGGATTTTTGGCCATAAAAATTCTGGAAATATAAAAAAAATATATAGATTTTTTTTTTTCAATTTCTGAGATCAAAGTGTCAATGATAAAGGTAAAACTGCATCAAAAACCAAAGTTTTAAGTACCAATTTTTTTTTTAGAGAAGGGGTCTTGTACCCGAAAATCGCATAAGAAAATACCTTCCCCGGAGCTTCTCCGGATGCTACGCTAAAATTTGGCCTTCCCTTCGGTTCAAATTTTGGATTTTCAGGAAACGGGAGGACTACTTACATCTGTGACTCCATCAATTTTTGTTGTAGATGAGTTTTTTGCAACTTCACATGCATGCTCCAACATAAATAAAACCTTGGAAGAACTTACTGTTACTGGACCTTTGTCCATTTATTTTAAGTGACCCTGATATTCACACTCTTGTAAAGGGGAGAACTAAAGAGATAGTACTGACAATTGCCATGGATCTTGTGTGGAAAAGATATAGAGCTTGATATCACTAATGATTTTGACCAATTATGAAGTTGAAGACAAAAAACATTTAAAATACGGTGCAGTGGATTGTTTTTTGTTTTAAATCAAAAGCAATTTACTGGCACTCATTTTTAGTGTTGTCCAACCTCCAAACGCTCAATTGTCGAATGTCTGTCCTGAGAAACCAATCAGGCTCTATATTGGTTAAAGGGATTAGCAGCGGATTTGCTAATTCCGAACATCGAAAAAATCATCAATTCATATTTTTTTATGTTTTGTTACTGGCAATGGATATGCGAACATAACCTGCAAGGGGTTTGCTTGAACCCTTGTATTAGGACACTGCGGTACTTTTGATCTGATTCGTAATTTTCTAGACGTTCTATCTAAATCCGACTTGAGAATCAAAAAAGCCTTTCCGCGTGAATATCAAAATTTTCAGCTTGATATTGTGCACCATTATCAATACCGTTTGACCTCACACACCGGCATTATTGATCTTTGTTCCTTCTGTAACGGGTGTAAGCCACAATCATCTGTTTAGTGCAGATTTTGAGACGCCGTCGCTGTGTGTCTATTCCGGAGACGGATGACAAGATCGCTCACATCCTTGCATTTTTTTTCACTATTTGTGTTTTGTTTTTCTACATTAAAGCAGTTTATATGGAATTGGTACACACTTATCCCTATTTATAAGTCAAAAACATGCATGTCCACATTTTTTCGAGTCTCTCTCATTATCGCTGCTAATCCCTTTAATTCATGAGAAAATGGTTTACATATAATGCACCATAGTTAAGTGATGAGTTTGTCTACATGTAACCCTGTCTATGAATATTTAAGTGTTGATTATTTTTAAGGATCATGCAGGGGCTGCCAGGTGAGGGTCAGCCGTGATTTATATTTTATGTGGGTAGTAGGTAGTCTAAAAGTTATCACACAGCCAAACTAAAAAATTCATCCGGCCCCCCTTTCATGTTTTAAATGACCCCCTCTAAAATAGCGCATTTCTGCCCTCAAAAAGGCAGAAAAAAGACTAGTTTTACCAAATTGTAAAGCCACATTACCAGCTAAGGAATATTGTTTCAAACTTATTTTTTTTATGCTTAAAGTAAACATCTTGTCATTCTGTCAAAGATATTACAGCTTCTCGGCTGTTTTTAAAGATCCATTTTTTGCTGCTTCAGTTTGACATATTTTCGGGTTTTGCCAAAAGGACCCAAAAATTAGCAATTTTCCCAAATTTTTGCCTGTGAAGTTCTCCATAATCAAGAAAATTTAGCTTCATGATTTTTATCACAAAATTACATCCCTAAGGTATAAAATTTCTTTTCAAAGTGTGTGGTTTTTTGCACTGTTCCTTTAGGGGGCGTCTTAAAATATGACATTTTATAGTATGGCACATATTATGTAACTTCATATTTATTGCCATGTTACGAAGAAGAACAACAATATAAATCAATATTGGAGATTTTTTGAAATTGTTTTTGTCAATGTAAATTTTGCATAATGATTAGTAGCAGGTGGTGATTTTGGGTTTTGTTTTGGGTATGAGTCTATTTTAAGGGGGTTAGTAACCCAATTTATTGCACAAAATTTGCATGGTAAATTCATACACTATATTTTATTTGTGCCCGATTCAACATTACTACCCAGGTCTAATCGGTATTGGGTTCATCCTTTACTTAAATGTTATTTTCCACACCCTGCTCTCTATCTTTTTTTCCCAAGTGAATTGAGGAGCGGTGCATTAATAAAGTATTAATGAAATAAAATGGAACAACTAAATAATCAAACCTACTTAAAATATTTAAATTTGATGTCAGAGCCAGTGGCTAACCAGTGGGGGCGGGAAGCTCCGACACCTTAAAAATGTGGGCAAGAAAGGGTGATGAAAGTTGGGAATGGACGAACAGGGCGGAGAAAGTGTGAAAGCTGGCGCCGCGCAAAGGTCAGCGCATAGACAAAATGAAGAGAAGAATTGAAAGGGGATGGATGAAAGAAAATATAAACATAAGTGGGAAAGAGCAACCATGGGTTTGAGGCAAACCCCCTTGTGCGTGCCTTCCTCTTCCAGAGTCAGAGAATTGGTTATAGAATGCTTACCATAATACATACAACTTTTATAGTATTCTACATTCTTATGATTTATCTACAGTCACTGTGCACTCACCCCCCCCCCCAGTACCCTGTGCTCTCAACCTAGATTCAATTACGAATTATTCAGGTTGGGTTAATAAATAAAATAAACAATTCTAAAGGTTGACTCAGAGAGTTCGAAGGAAGAGGGTGGCTTCAATTTTTAAAAAAATTGTTTTTGCATTGTACATAATTGTTTGTCCATATAATACAATCACTGTGTGAAATAGCTAAGATCAAATCAAAGTCCTTCATAGAGAAACTCACAACTTGGTTTATTGTGATACACAGTTTGATATGGCACTTTTAAATACACATAAATGTTTACTGCCAGCCAAACAAAAAATCCGCTTAATCTCAAAATTGGAATTGCGCATTTTTTAGGTGAATATCTCTAGTTCCTAGTTGACTTGTTAGTACTATATATAAAAAAATTATATTTAGATTCTTGAGTCAGCCTGTAAAAATATCATTTAAGACCAGTGATGTAATCAGGGGGAAGCTCCCTCGCCAAAAAATCGGGAAGGAGAGACAAAAGTTGGGAAAGAAGAATGAAAAGGGAGAAAGAAAAAGAGGAAAAGAGGTGAGAGAGAAAGGGGGACGGAGAATAGAAAAGAAGAAGGAAGAAGTGAAAGGGGACGGGAGACGAGAAACAAAAAAAAATAAAGATAAAGAAAAGGAAGGAAAGAGGAAAAAGAAACCAAGGAGAGTAGGAGGCTAGTCCCCCTTGTGTCTTGCTTCTGCTTCCCCTTCCAAGTCAGAGAATTTCCAGGTATGCAATTCATTATTTAGTTTCTCCATCTTATGATGTGATCTATGGTTGCTCTATCTAAGGAGATTTTATCTCAGTTTTTCTTCAGAAGCTACTCCAAATCGTTAAAACATGAAATTGCAATCCATTAGAGCAGCCGGGAAGCCCCAGGATCATATGTTAAAACTCCAAAAATGTACTAAGGCAGTTCTTAAATAATTTATCATCATGCACTCTTCGCAAATCAAACTTCCTAGGATTTAAAAATTGAAATAATTTGAGTCGGGATTAACATGAGATCGAGTCTATTTTAAGTCAAAGCTTTTTCATTCTTCTTTGGGGCTAGATTCCAAGCTTGTTATGTCAAAGTTCAAGATTGTCCAAGAACTTTATTAACATCTTATGATGGCCATTTTCCAGATTTTTTTACAGCATGATATGAGCTCATAACCGTGGTATCGAAAAGGGGGCGATTATATTTTTTAGCTGGAGGACACTTAGCAAGTGTGTGTGTGTGTGGATGTGTTGTGTGTGTTACTCAAATGTTAATTAAACATCTGTAAATATTTACTCAATTGAAAAGTTGAAGTTCAATTGGAACCAAACTTGTGTCATAGGTGCACCATTGGATCACTCATATGTTGATGAGGTCAAAGACCATGTGCCAAGGTAGGTCATGGAGCGGAAACAGCTTATATTCTTGAATATAGCGAGCGCAAAAGCCGAGAACGCGAAATTTGTTTTTAACTTTTCTTGGTGTCAGGCTTTTCACCTTAGCTCAATCTTTGATGCAAGGTTTGAAAAAAAGCCGGTATTAAAGATTGAATGAGCTTAGATATCTAACATTATTTCAAAAATCAGCAGCGAGATATTGAATTTTAAGCAATGGTTTCTTCTATAAACTGGGAATTTCCCATGCTAGAATTGAGATTGCAAAGCTTGAAGTGTCTTAGATGATATCTTTCCAGGGAAACCCAGAAGTTTAAGTATAAAGTCTGTTCATTTTGACAGCGGAGGGAGGACGTAATTAGTTACACCAGGGGAAAATAGAGATTTGAGGGGGATATCCTACAAAACATTTTGTTTTGTAAAGGGGGGGGGCATGAAACATTGTCATCAATGAAAAAGGGGCAAGCCTTCTAAATGGATCAATTAACTTAAAAATGTTTCCTCCCTCCCCTAGGACGAAACAACGCTCACCCTAGATTGCTCATCATTTGAAATGCTGAAAGACTTTTGGCAATTTTGCAATTGTTGGACTGTCGACACTTCATACATTGGTCTGATGCAGGTCACCGCAGAGGTCCGAAACACACATTTAGGCAAAAGGCCTCAAACACGGGGCGGGGAGGGAGACCCCCTTAATTACTTCTGGACCTGGTGTGCTCAATGGTCAAAAACTTTAGTAATAAAAGCCTTTCACGTAATTGTGTTCTCATAATTTTTTGTCATTTAAGCGAAAAAATGTGGGGGAGCACCTTCACCGAGTATGCGTCCGAGAGTGGAAGGATTAGGGCGCGTGGTTGCCCCCAAGAATAATTGATTTTTAAAAAAAAATATCTACAGTATGGCCTAAAAATCAGTTTATAAAACTCGCCAATTGTCATTCTTAAGCTGAAACCCGCTATGAAAAATCTAAATCTCTTAACCTTTAAACGCAAAATTGGAATTTTTTGCCTATTTTTTTTGGGAACCTGCCAATTTTGCAAACAATTTTGCCAACTCGCATAAGTGAATACTAGTAGGTTGGTACTTCACTTGAGAGATTTTGTAACCAATGGAAAAAGGAGGATCGCAGCTATCCCCTGGTATCCAACTCATAAGCATTTTATAATGCATTTAAAAAAAGGCAATTGAAATGTGAAAAATTCAGATCAGAGTTTACAGTTTAATGTGGTTACAAATGGAAACACTTTACAATGGAACACTATTAATCATTAATGCGCAGGACTGTGCATGTCCCTGTGTAGTTATGTGTGTGTGTGTGTGATTCCAGGTTGGTTAGCTTTTTAACAAAGGTATAGTTTTCGCTTTTGTCCGAGTGAAACAGAGTGGGGTTTAAGGTGCAATAGGTGGTTCTTCCTTGTGTGCATGATGTCAAAAGGTCATAGACCAAGAACATGAGTAATCCTGAGGTTGTTCCATGCTGCCCATCTTGCCAGGTGGGATGATGCAAAGTTATTGCAGTATGTTGTTAAAATATTAAAATAAAGCGAGACATCATGCAGATGATTCAAGAGTGGGGTTTTGGTAACAATAGGGTCAAATGTTGTCAAGCTTTTTAGTGAGTAATAGAAGGATCAAGTTATATTATGCTTAGCATTGATGGCAAGGGCTTAGTTGTGTTACAGAAAAAGGTCAAAGGTCAGTTCATGTGTTACGTATGGTAATACTAGCTTCTTAGTGCAATGAAGATCAGGATTACAGGGGTCGATTTTAGTTCTTTAAAATAAAATCTAACATGCAATGTTAGCTTTTTTCCCAAATATGGGCTGAAAAAATACAGAAAAATAACAGCCACAGAGGAAAATTCAAAAATGCACAGAGTCAATATTACATGCATGGTGCATGTGTGCACCTGGGTAAATCGAATCCTGGGTAATGATACTTGTGTATGTACTTACAATGGGGCCCTTTAATAAAGGTTGAAGATGTGAGGGTCAAAGGTCATTTAGGGTCAATTTGGTAATTTAACTTGTTGCATGTGGACGAATGATTGTAGTTCATGTGCAATGGTTAGCACAGTGGAGGGATCTCAGGAATGGTATCCCTCGCCGTCCATAATTCTCTTGTCCCACTTTCTTTTGTGTGATCCCCGAGCCACCCCGCTTTCCGCCGCTCGCAACTCCCATTGATCCCAAGTAATGAAGCTTCTATGCTGTACCTCACAATGAAACAGGGCCTCCGTATGTGTGTGTGTGTGTGGGGGGGGGGGGCAGACATCGGGGGCAGCTCGAAAGACAAAGGTCATTCAGGGGTACTAAAAGGCATTTTTTGTTTAGTACAGCTCACACCATTTACAAAAATGCCTTCTAGCTTCAAATGGACATTGATTTTTCAAAGTACTTCGACATGTCTCTCTAAGAATATCATGTAATCAAGATGATCTTTTGTCCTTATTTTTTAGACAATTAAAATAGCAAAATACATCCAAATATCAATTCAATACTAAAGACAATATTAAAAACCCACAACTTTTGAAAGCATATTTCAAATTTAGACCGCCATGGGCTATACTCAGTTGTAAGTTCACAAGTCTAAATTTTCTCTTGAGTATAGAAGAACCTTGTGTCGTCAAACATGACATTTTTTGTAAAATTCAAAAAGGGGAAAAATGTCAAAAGTTTCTATGTCTTCATGAAATACATAATAGGAAATCCAGATATGTGGTAAATAAAACGTAATAGAGGGAATTTTAAGCGTGTTCTGTAACTGAAGCGCAACTAAGTGATTGAGCTGTACAATCTCTTACTCATTTTTTGTTGCGGACACAAAATCACCATTTTTCACACGGGGGCCTTTGAAATGACAGAGCCTGGAAGGGCCAACTTTTAGGGGGGTCTCACTACACGTCAGGGGGGAGTCACCTGATGTTTTAATATGTTATGGAAATCTTTGACCCAATAGGTTAACATCAAATATGCATTGAAATCCGACTGACCCCGCCATCTGACAGCCTATATATGCAGCCTGCATGATTCTTACAATAATACCTCTTAATGCTTCCCTCTGGTAACTGAGGTTTGGATTGATTCCTGATTGATTGATCATCTTAAGAGAAAGATTTGGTTTTAGCCATAGAGAGTGTTTATTTGATGCCAAATTTTTTGAAAGCAGACGACCATGTTTTGGCTATGAAGGGGGGAAAGGCAGACTTGAGTGGATGAGGGAGGGGTGCGACGGACTGGAAGGGGCAGGGAGGGAAGGAATGGATGAAAATCAATAACAAACTAGAATTTTTTAGTTTATTTACCAATATTTACCAGGGTTTTCTGAAATCAGAATTTCTATTTGATGTGGTGGTGGTTTTTTTTTTTTGCTTTGCCTTATACACTCTTACTCAAGAAATGTTACAAAGTGTGTTGCACTAGTGTGATGAAGGTGAAGCTGTGTGGGAGTTGGCAAGGATGCACAATTGTGAAGAAATCTGAAGAGAAAGGCATACTTAAACAACTCAACTAAGAAGTAAAGCTTATGGAAACCCTTATCCTATCACACAACCTCACTCAAACAGAAGGTCAATGCCTTGCTATCGCAAGGTCACCTTTTTTCTGTGGAACATTACAATTCTAGGCCATTTCTGAAATTGTGACAGTTGTTATTTAAAGAAACCGAGATTTTAAGAAAATAGGTGTTTGGTTTTATTTTTGTTTATATTGGGCTAAAAACTCTGACACATCACACTAATTACGGGGATGGCCAAAACATCACCTGTATAACATTCAAGGTGATGCCGAAATCTAGTGCATCTATAAGAGTAGGGTTGGTTTATGTGTTAACAGATAAAAGGTCATCTAGGAGTCATTGTATGTCATTGCCCAAACAAAGTTTAAAATGAAAGAGCTTGACAAGAGGGTGTTTTGAACTAATCCCATAATGCATTGCAATGTGTCTATAATGTACTGTACTAAACACATGTCAGTAGTTAGGGATAAAAGTGTTCCAAAAGTTTAAGAACCACAGGACATTTCATGATCGTGCTAAAATTCCCTAAGTACTCACACTTTGTGGGCTAAAATGACCGTAAAATCAGGATTTTTATTTAAGAATAGGATTTTTGTCGGATCACATGACCCTGCTGAGGTGAAATTTTACAAAACTGGTGCATTGTGGGGTTGGCTCTTGTGCTTAACAATATGTTACAATGGGATTACTTGCATGTTTGGAGTTAAAATATCAAAGCAGTGGCGTAACCAGTGGGGGCCGGGGACAAGCTGCCCCCCTCCCCTCCCCCTCTCATTAAGTTATTCTTAACAATATGTTACAATGGGAATACTTGCTAACATTCCCTAAGTACTAGCACTTTGTGGGCTAAAATGACCGTAAAATCAGGATTTTTATGTGTTAAGAATAGGATTTTTGTCGGATCACATGACCCTGCTGAGGTGAAATTTTACAAAACTGGTGCATTGTGGGGTTGGCTCTTGTGCTTAACAATATGTTACAATGGGATTACTTGCATGTTTGGAGTTAAAATATCAAAGCAGTGGCGTAACCAGTGGGGGGCCGGGGACAAGCCTCCCCCCATGGATGGGGGAAGGAAAAAAGGGAGAAGGAAGAGAAAAAGAGAAAGAAAAAGAGGGAAAGAGAAGAAGAAGAAAGGGGGAAAGAGAAAGTAAAAGAGGGAAAGAGAAGAAGAAAGGGAAAAAGAAGAGGGAAAGAGGGAAGAAGGGTCAGTGCATGGATGGTATATAAAGCCCACTTGTGTAATGCTACTGCATTGATATCATCTTGAAATATAACAGCCATATTTGCAATATCTTAACAAAGTGTATCTAGGGTAAGCTTCTGCATCATTGATGCTCTTGTTATACTCTTTATTTTCAAACATACCAAAAAATAAAAGAAAGATAGGTTATTATGGATAGTATTATGTTGTTTTTCAGATTTCCAATGAAGCATTTGATAAAGCTATTGGTTTAGAAGATGAGGAGTCTGCAAGTGATGTTGGTGATGAAGAAACATCAAATGTTGAGAAAGGGTGAACCAAGCCAGTGCAACTGGAAAGTTTAAAAAACTATGTGTGTGGTTCAGTTTGAATACAACCATCTTGGTGCAAAATGCATCTTTACATTTAATTTTGAACATTCTCAGACAACAACCAAAGCTCAAATGTTGGCCCTCAGGGCACAATTTTTGTTTTTACAAACAACTAAATATTTATGGCATTTTGACACAGTATTTTTAGGGATGTGCAACGATAATGCGAGAAAATTAGAAAAAATGTGAAATGCATTTTTAGCTTATAAATCAAAGATCACTATGTTAATTCCTAAAACTACTTTAATGTAGAAACAAAACATAAAATAGTGTAACAATTATGTATTTGAAGGAAAGTGTCATACCATATACCACAAATAGACATCAGTGATGACAACTCAAATCTACACTAAACCGGCTGATTGTTGTTTACCAGTACAGAATACTAGAGATCAATAATACTTTTTTGTGTTTGAGGTCAAACGGTACCCAGGTCTGTTGCACAAGATTAATGCTTATAAATCTGGATATTCACACGGAACGGCGTTTTTTTGATCTCAAGTCAGAATTTTTGATTCACCGCATAGAATTACAGAATCAGATAAAAAGTACTGCCTTGTCTTTAATACACAGATTTCAAGCCAACCACTTGCAGGTAATGTTAGCACATCTATGCTAGTAACAAAAATATCAAAATATAGATTTTGATGATTTTTTCGATGTTTTGGATCAGCAAATTGCTGCTTGTCCCTTTAAGTCACTTGGTTGCTTTTTTTATGGCCAAGTTGTAAAACAAATAATGGAAGACAACATGATTATACCAGACCTTTGCATTGCTTGTTGTTACATTAAGGCTTTTCACACTGAGCCGGTGATCGATCGACTTTTGCGATTGATCGCTATCTGTAGACTTCAAACCAGCCACCAAATTCATCATAATACTTCGCAAACTCTGACACACATATCACTGTTGTGCTTCCTCAAATAACAGCACACATTCGTCAAAAAAATGCACTTACGTAAGAGTCTATCTGCCATTTTGAATTTCCTTACTCAGTCCGTTCAATTTCATGAACGGAAAACTCACAATTTCTGTGCGGAAACAAACCAAGGTGACAAGTCATATCATTTAAAAGATAGCTCAGCATTTAAAAAGTCAATTACAACCACTGCCGTAAATGCCTCAAAAAGAAGTATTTGTGAGATCAGCAGCTCATTAAATGCTTTCTTTTGGAAAACTTACATGTACAATAGGCGCTATGCGCATGCGCTTTAGTATCAGAAACGGCTCCACTAATAGTCTTCAAAAACGGTGCTCGATCGCAAAGTCGATCGATCACCCGGCTCAGTGTGAAAAGCCTTATTATTTTGTGGTTAGCACATTGTATATGTGTTTTGCTGTTGTAAGTGCTTTTGGAGAAATGTGTAACAGATAAATAAAAGACATAATTGGAAGAAATGTCCTTACAATTCAGTTGACAGGAGGAAATTTTTGAGATACAAATTTCTCTCAAATTGCACTGGATCAAATGTAGAACATACATACCCTAGAATGTTTTCAAGGTTTATTGGAACAAACAAGGACAAAAGGAAACCGAAGAAACCTTGTTTTGAACTTGCCTGCTATCCTAATCATCCCCATAGAAAACCATGCTTTGAATTTCTGTCTTGCACGAGACAGAAAATACTAAATCATCATCTTATTACATAAAGAGGGTGTATTTGGCTTATTCACTTCAGGTGTGATCTAATACATTGGTAAGCATTCCAAAAATGCAAAGAATCTGGGTTAAAAAAATGAAGGCGCTTCCTTCTGGAAATGTCCTCAAGTCTCTTTAAAAGCTGACTCCGAAAATTTGAAATATGGTTTTTGTGTATTCATTAAAAATAGTCAATTTAACTTGAAGATAGTCGCCTCAACTTCTCAAATCAAGGTTTGAGACAAATCGGATTGGTATTTTTTTGTATATAAACCTTCACAGGGAAGTATAGCAGTACCATAGGATACTGTGGATATAGAGAAAATTCAACAGCCAGAAGTTATAACCCAAAAAAAAATGTGATTTCTATATGAAGGACATGAAATGACCGGGATTTGAGCTTACATGGAGCTATTTCACATGTGATTAGTATGTGGACATATTATGTATATGCAAAAAGTGATTTATCCGAAAATGAGGGGCCCCCATCCTTGCGAAATCTCAGTCAGCCCGTAAAAGGGATACTCTAAGGTTAAGGACAGTAAGATTATCATATAATGTAATCATGCACAATTGACGCCAAAAAAAAACTTTGTCTCAGTTCTTTTCGCTAAAAAGCTATGTGCTATGTTTTTTGTTTTTTGTTTGTACAAATAAGCTATGACTTGCGATATTTATTTTTTTTAAATTTGAGCCATTGGTTGTTTTTCAACAAATTACAGATGTGTCACTCCAATGCTACTAATGTTTGTGTCGCCTGCCCTCAGGCAGGAAGACACATAGGGGGATCACTTTGTCCACTGTGGTTGTAGTCTGTTGTTGATGATGTCTGTTGTTGATGTCTGTTGATGTCTGTTGTGAAAAAGGTTACATTTGCATGTAATTATCCACATTTGACTTTGATTGGATTTTAAACCAAACCTGGGTCACAGGTTGCAACATGGCATCCCCCACTTTATGATGAGGTCACAAGGTCACATGCCAGGTCAAAGGTCATGTGAGGTCAAGTTGTAAAATAGGCTTGAAAATGTAAAATTGACCTAATATGAAAGTTGTGAAAGTTCAATTGGAACCAAGCTTGAATAATAGGTGCCCAACATTGGATCCCTCATGTTGATGAGGTCAAAGGTCACATGCAAGGTCAAAAGTAAATGTGATGTCCAAGTGTTGTAAAATAGGCGGATGAAAAATGTAAAATTGATCTCCATATGGAAAAGTTGAAGTTCAATTGGTGGGAACCAATACTTGAATCATAGGTGCAACATGGGATCCTCATTTGTGCTGAGGTCAAAGGTACATATCAAGGTCAAAGTCTCAAGTATCAAGGTTAAAGGTCTGGTAGGCATATCATTCAATAACCGCGACGGCAGGCGACACAAGAGGCCGAGGACCGATGTATTTTTGGTTTTCAAGGCATTAAAAAAACTCAATAAATGCCACGTATAGAGCTGATAAGCTAAATCTTAATGTTAAAAGCACCATTCGCTGGAGGGAAGCTGAGAGCACTTTTTTTTAGGGCCTTGGTGGCTCTAACAAAATGAGGTATAAGGTAATATAGGTCTGATTTCTCGTGCCTGCCGCACCCCCCAACCCCCCCCACCAGAAGAAAAAGAACACAGATTTTTGGCACAAAATCAGCGATTTTGGACAAAAAAATAACCAAATTTTGGGCAGATATCAGTGATTTTGGGCCAAAATTTGTTTTAAAATCTTAAAATTTGTACCTCAAAAATTCACTTTTCCGCAATAAAAATTTCACTTCCCCCCCAAAAAAAGGAAAGTGTGGTGCTGCCACTGGTTCAAAAATGTAAAGTATCAAATGTAGAGGGCAAACTTTGTTCTATTTCACAAGAAGTTATGAAGCCTGCATGTTCATGCCTGTTTTCAATGTTTAGTCATGTGGCAGCTTCTGACCTTAAGCCTAAAAACCATTGTATTGCCCATTCAGCTCTAACGTGACATGCAAATTTGTGTTTCAAGTTTCCCAGAAAAAGTTCATATGAAAAGGAATAAAAGAAGTTTAAACTAACCAATGTGCATGTATGGAATATTTGTTGTTGACGTAATAAAAAAAATGCCGGAAACATTCAAAAGGAGAAAAAAAAATAGTGCATGTTTCTCTTTTTTTGTTTGTTAAACTACTTTTTAAAAAAAAGTTCAAAAAAGAGAAAAAAATAATATGATCACTGTCTAAGAAAAGTAAACTTTTTTATATTTCAGTAGTGAAGGGTAACTGTAACCATTTAGAAATAGATTATGGTATGTTGTAAGACCGGTTTTTGGGTACTTAAAAGTGCAAATATGGCACATGAATTTAGGTCAAATCCAATGAGTGTTATCAGGGAAGAAAAAAAAAACACCAACAATGGGAATTTGACTGTGACTGTCTGCCGATTTTCACGTAATGCATCACACTCTGTTCGAGCTTCGCGGATGGGGAATTTTAATAGAAAGCGTGATATAGGGCAAAAATCAGTTAGACTTAAGTTTTTTTAGGGACAACTGATATGGGAAATCTCTCATTGCACCTTTAAATGGCCAACCATGCTTTGTTCTCAGTCATTTCTTCCTTCTGCTACTTGATCCACCTGTCAAAATAATTGTCTTTTAAGAAATAAAGGGCGATGCAGTATAATTTATGGGCGAATAATGTGTCCGAGGTCGGAAAAACTACATAATGGGCGAGGCACAGCCGAGCCCATTATTTTTAAGTTTTTCCGGCCGAGGATACATTATGAGCCCTTAGATGATACTGTAAACCCTTTATTTCTTTTCTATTAACTAAAACAGCTTGATTCAATAAGAAATTGAATTTGTGGCCCATTATTGCAGAATAATGGGCAGTAAACTGACCAATCAGAATGCTGCATTTTCAATAATGGGCAGTAGAGGTAATAGAATAACAGACTACTTGCTCCCTTAAAAGTTAGACATACATTACCACTTTGTCTTATTTTTCTCTCTTCTAGTACATCCATTTCCATTTTGATTAGAGACTAGATTGTCCTTTATCATTTTGTTTTAAAGCGGCATTGGCACATTTTCAGAAATTATGAAATTTCTTCAATTTGCTCGCAAATGATATTCTAAGCCATTGGAAGAATAAGAAATATATTTTACACATAAAAATAACCTACCCCAAAACAGATAGGGATATAAATAAGATGCTAAAGACATCCAGGTAATTTGTAGGCTAACTTTATAAGTTTGCCATAACTTTAATCAACAAATGTGTCTATTACATGACTATCATAGACTCATACTCATTGATATTAAATCCACAAAGGTCATAGACCAGTCAAACAAGGTGCATGCCGTGAGAATCAACTCTAGCGTATGTTTTCTTGTGTTACTCAACATTTGTGTCGTCTGATGAATTAATGTGGCCGGCGACATTAATTATAAAATTGTTCTGTTACCTATAAGTGCACTGATTTGGGATTAATAATTTCAGGTGAGAGCTAATGTGTATAAAAGCTTTACAACCATGCAAAAATATCAAATTTGAAAAAAAATTTAGAGGGGCACTATTTTTCAAATGTGTCAGTTTCTCTTTAACCTTTACCCTAAAGACTGAGGTAAAATTGAGAAGTGGAAAAAAGGACAAGATGGCAAATGACAAATTGTGTAGAGGACAAAATGAAAATTAATGAATTGGCATTACACCAAATGGATACACTGGTTAAAGTGGCACAGGCACATTTACAGTATTTTTGTGTCGCCTGCAAGAATTGCAGGAGGCGACACTTACCAGTCCTTAATTCTGTCTGATCGTGTGCCCGGCCTGTATGGCCATGTTTTCAAAGGTTAAAGTTTCAAATAGTTTCTCATTCAAGAAGTAAAAGTCCAATTGCTACAGAAATTGGTTCATAGATGCCCCTTGGAATCCTCAATATGATGATGAGGTCAAGGGTCACACACCAAGGTCAAAGGTCATGTGAGGTCAAATTATAAAATAGCTTTATAAAAAAAACTTCAAATTGGCTTCATTTGAGAAGTAAAAGTCCAATAGCTACAGAACATGGATTATAAATGTCCCTTGGGAACCTTCATACGGTAATGAGGTCAAAGATCACAAACCAAGGTCAAAGGTCATGAGATAAAGTTATAAAATGGGCTAAAAACATCAAATTGGCCTCATTCAAGAAAAAGTCCAATTGTTACAGATCTTGGGACATGTATGCCCCTGGGGACCTTTATATGATAATGTGGTCAGTGGTCACATACCAAGGTCAAAGGTCATCTGAGGTCGAGTTAATGGGCTGAAAACATCATAGGCGTAAATCCCGGGGGGATGGGGGATACATCCCCCCCAATATTTGATGAGGGGGATGGTCAATACGATCATCCCCCCAATGTTGATGCCTGTTCATGTGTTTTTGACCAAAAATAACCTCATATTTTACCATAATGGTTTAAAAATGGTAAATTTCCGCGCGCTTCGCGCGCATTTTGTTCTAATTACAATTACATTTAATGATATTAGCTTCGAAATGGCAAAATTTTTTAGCACGCTTCGCGCGCACATGTGCTAGTAATGCATCTTTTCAGCAAAACCTGTTTCATTCTTAAATTTTCATCCACCCCATCCCCCCCCCAATGTCAAAAAGAAATTTACGCCACTGGAAAACATAAAATTGGCTTTTTTTGAAAGGTTGAAGTCCAATTGCAACCAAACTTAGGCCTTACATGTAATATTGAACATTCATATGATATTCTATTACCTCTGCTGCCCATTATTGAAAATGCTGCATTCTGATTGGTCAGTTTACGGCCCATTATTCTGCAATAATGGGTCGCGAATGCATTTTCTCATATCACGCTGTTTTCGGAAATAGAATAGAAATAAAGGGTTTGCCGTATTATTTATGGGCTCATAATGTATCCTCGGCCGGAAAAAATAAAATAATGGACTCGGCTGCGCCTTGTCCATTATTTATTTTTTCCCGACCTCGGACACATTATCGCCCATAAAGGATACTGCATCACCCTTTATTTCTTAAATATGGTCCAGGGTCAATTGCAAAGGTCAAAGGTCCTCTGAGGTCAAGTTATAAAAGAGGAGTGAGGGAAAGTTGGACTGCGAAAGCAGGCAACACTTGTGGTTCGGGAACCGCTCGTTGTTCAACTCAGCAGTTTGCGGGTTGTGTTATTTTATGCCCATTCCAGCCTATCGGATGTCAGCCAGCCCAGAGTGCCATTCTTCTGTGTGTTGCTTGTCATTATTCCAATTTAAAGCAGCACTGAATTGACTGAAAAGAAGTATAAAGGGATTAGGGCTGTCGGCATGTTGATATAAATTTATCATTGACATTAATTTATGTTGACAATTGTTAACATAAATTTTAAAGGTGCATTTTGTGATTTCAGCACCTTCTGTTTTATTCATTGATCACTAGATATCCTTGAGAAAAGCTTTTTCTCACAATTTGAGCTGTTCCCGATCTTGCGGTTTGTGTTATGAGCAAAATTGTCGTTTCCCACGGTCCCATACGCTACTGTGCTGTAATTTCTGTCCGTTTATGGACAGAAAATACAAAATTGCAAATTTCTTACAGATGCGACCGAATTTGCACGTAAGATTGGGCACGCGTGGATTACTAGGGCTAACGGTTCAGATGATATAAAAATCTCAACATTTTTTAGGTAAGTCGGGGGGACGAGGCTGTGGATCACGAAATGCCCCTTTAATAAACCTTCATCCAAGTATCATTTAATCAAACTGACTGCATTCTATTACTTACTGAACACACTGAAAACCATGGGCGTCAATTGGGGGACATGTTTTGTGGGGTGGGGAGACAATATCAAATACCCCCTATGATTTGTTCTAAGGTCTACCAGCCCACTGACAACATACAAAATTTCTGTTGAAAAGCTAACGTGCAAATCACAAACGGATCATTGGGGTGGGGGTATTGCAGGCAAAACTGTCATTTGCCAACAGGATTTTAAAAATTTTCCGCTCAAACTTTTGGGTAAACACAATTTTTACTAGCCATTCCAAAATCAAAATGGGGAGTGAGGACACATTTTGCTTAAAACCTAATGCAATTCAGTTCCACATATATATGCCCCCCACACCATTTTTTAGTAGTGATTGGATGCCCCTGTAGTTTCACCCATAGACATGGTGCCTACCTAGAGATGGTGGAAATGGAGGTGAAATATGAAGAAGAAGCAATTTCACAAAAGTCGGGGGAAAAAGGGTCCACTTTTTCGTAATGTTGGAGAAAAAAGGACCCAAAATATAGCAAATTTTGCCACAAAAGTCCACTTTTTGGTGAGTAAAATGTTCAAAAAGTCCAAAAAGGGACCATTTTAGGGGGGGCTAGGGGCGGGGATAGGTCCACTTTTACCAAAAGAGGTCCACTTTGACCAAAAAAGGTCCACTTTTTTGAGAAAAAAAATCCACTTTTTCGAGTCAAAAACCCCCCCCAAAAATAAATCCTGAGTATGGCCCTGGTTCAGGTCACTTCGAGTGTGATGTAATGCTCATATTTTCATATGGAAGCGATTCCAAACAGATGCCAGCAGCCAAATGAAATGAGCGTTCACCAGCTATTTAAGGTTGACTGTGGAAAGTTTCAAAACTTTCAGATGATGAAACGGAACTCTGTGAACATGAGGGTGGCAAGTGCAAAGCAGAGATTATATATTACGTCAAGGTACCTCGAAATGCTTGAAGGCCCACGAGAAAAGCCCATTTGAGTTTACTGTGTTGAGAACACATTTTCTAACCTGAACCCAAACTAGTGAAGCAGGGTTGACCTGGCTTCAATTTTCAGTGGTGGCACCAGACCTCTTTTCGGGGGGGGGGGGGGGGAAGGGAATTTGGGGGGGGGGGACAAAGTATCAAATATTTGGAGATTTTTTTTTAACCAATTTGGTCCAAAACTGCTTGATTTTTCCCAAAATTGTGTCTTTGGCCCCAAATCGCCAAATTTGGCCAAAAATCCCTATTTTTTTTTTTTTTTTTTTTTTTTTTAAAAAAGGGAAAAACTAGGGGCAAGAAAAAAAATTGGGGGGAAAAATTGTCAAAAGAAAATACAGCATACGGAGTGCAAACCACCCAACCAATTTGGGTGCTTTGATGTGGTCGGTAATGGGTGTGTTCCCATGACCTAAGACGATATCGTAATCATTCGTTATTAATACAATTCCACTTCCGGTGGAGTTGATTCTTCCAACTCCAACGGTTTTGAATAGGAAAATATTCCTTGACAACAATATAAAAATTCCATAATTTTTTCGTTCAAGATTTTGCTTTTACGTGTAAAACAATGGCGATGTCTGAAATTGGGAGTTCTTGGGCCGCCCTCCCCTGCTTGTGAACTGTCTTTAAAAAAACTTCATGGTTTCATAAATCATGCTACTGTCTCAGGTGCATGGTTTTATTGTTCATTAGCTGTATATACAGGTATATGGTGGAAGATTCTGAAAACATAGTAAGTATTTGTCAAATGGCATGGTTGTACTCTCTGCACTTTGCATTTCCCATAGGTCGGACCCACAAATGTGGATTCAGCTAGCACCTTTCAAACTATAAAAACAATTTCCCAAACCAACTTCCCAAACTTCGAGATACCAGGAGTCTATTTATAAAACCCTACTAAGAGCTCCAGAATTGGATGCCAGCCCAAGAAGTCATTTGATATTGGGACTACACCAATTATTGCTAACTAACCTGTGGTGTCATTGGTATAAGAAATCCAAGAAGAAAGAAAGCTATACGTGTTTACGCCATCCCGGCAGTCGAGTATAAAAACTGAGCAATTACCAGCCTGCTACGGCAGCATTCGTGTTGCCCATGAGTGCAAAGAAACAGAACTAAATTGTGTATAAGATGTCCAACAGTACATTGTGTCGAGTACCAGGAATTGCAGAGGGGTTTCTTGAACAAAAGTGAGGAGTTCTTGGACAATTTGAAGGGTCTGGGGCAAAATGAATGGTTATTGGATAAAAATAGGTTCTTCTTGGACACAAAGGAGTGGTTATTGGACAATGAGGGAGTGTTTCTGGGGCACTGAAGAGATATTGTAAAAAAGGAGGGGTTCTTGGAAAACAGTATGGGTTCTTAGGACCAAAAGGAAACAATGAGTTCTGGGAATGTATGTGAGGGTTATTGGACAAAATGCAGGGCTCTTGGACAAATCGAAAGGGTCAATGGACAAAAGGAGGTGTTCTTAATAAATGAGGACAAGATTCTGGGGTAATGGGAAGGGATATTGTTAACAAAAGAGAGGTTTTTTACTGAACAAAAACCGGAAACAGTGCTTGGACAATGGGATTTTTTATTTGAAAATAGGAATGGGTGGTCTGGGGTTATGCAAGGGTTAATGGATAAAACGCAGTGAGTTATTGGACAAGAACAAGGGTCTTGGCAAAATTGATTGTGTTCTGAGATAATTGAGCTTGATTATTGGAAAAAAAAGAAGTGGTGATGAAATTGAGAAGAGTGTTTGGACAAAAGGGAGCGTTAAACAATTGGAAGGAATATGTAAAAAGACCTGGACAACAATGGGTGGGTTGTTGTCCTTGGACAAAGGGATTTGTTTTGGACAAAACAGGTTTTTTGAAAGATGGATTATATTATGGGTCTTTGACAATGAGACTGGTTCTTGAACAAGTACGAGATGATCTTAGACAATGGGATGGGTCTTAATCGTGACCAAAAAGGAGTGGTATTGGGGCAATGGGAGCGTTCTCTGGCAAAAAGAGGGAATTTGACTGGGATGTGTTCATTGAACAAAAAGGCATAAGTTCTTGACAATGGAAAGTGGTTTAGACAAAATACAGTGTTCTTGGGCAGTAGGAAAGGTTCATGGACATTGGGAATGTCTATGGACAAAAGGAAAGGTTCTTGGACAATGGGAATGGTACTTGGACAAAACAGAGTGGTTCTAGACTGGGATTTCTTATTGGACAAAAACGTTGGGTTCTTGGACAATGGAAAGGATTTTTGGGGAAAAGGGAAAGATTCTTGACCAAATGATAGCTTCTTGTTCTTGGACAATAGGATAGAGGGTTCTCGGATAAAACAGAGGTGTTCTTGAACGTCGGCAATGTTTTTAAAGGAGAGATTCTTGAATAATGGGATTTGTTATTGGACAAAATGGAGCAGTTATTGGACAATGGGGATGGTACTTGGACAAAACGGGCAAGGTTCCTTGAAAATAGGAAGGATTCGCTTGAACAAAACGCAAGGGAGTCTGCACAAAACACAGGGATTCTTACACAATGGGAAGGTTATTGGGCAAAATGGACGGTTATTTGACAACTGGAACGGTGCTTGGACAAAATAAAGGGGGTCTTGGACTTTATTGGATAAAAATGATGTGTTTTGGGACAATGGGAATGGTTCTTTGCCAAAACGCAGTGATTTTTGGACAATGGGACGGTTTTTGGACATTGGTATTTTTTATTGGACAAAAAAGGGGTTCTTGGAAAAACAGGGATTCTTAGACAATGGGATGTGTTCTTGGGGGTTCTTGGACAAAACGGAGGGTTATTCGACAATTGGAACGGTTTTCGTCCAATGTTTTTTGACAAAAGGAGGTGTTCTTGGACAATGGGAATTGTTATTTGACAGATAAGAAAGGTTGTTGGACAAAATAAAAGGTTCTTGAAAAAGATTGGGTTTTGCCAAAAAGATTTGGTTCTTAGAAAATAAGAAGGGTTTGACAAAACGGAGAATTCTTGAAAACATGGGAAAAGGTTTGGGACGAAAATGAAAAAGGTTCATGGACAATGGGATTTGTTATTGGTCAAAAAGTATGAGTTCTGGGATTACTCGAATGGTTCTTGAACAAAACGCAGGGCTTCTTGGACAAATTTAATGGTCTTGTGGAGGTGGACTTGGATAATGAGATTATTTATTGGACAAAAAGCATAGATTCCTGACAAAACGGAGTGGTTATTGGACAATGAGAAGAGTTTGGACAAAAGGGAGTGTTTTGTGACAATTGGAAGGGATAGTGGTAAAAAAGAGGGGTTCTTGGACAGCGGTATGGGAATGGACCAAAAGGAGGGTTTGTTAGACAATGGGAATTGTTATTGGTAGAAAATGAAAGGTTCTTAACTTAGACAGTGGGAAAGGTTCTTTGAGAAAACGGAAGGGTTCTTAATAGGAGTGGTCCTTGGGCAATGATACTTGGACAAAGCAGAAAGGATTCGTAGACAATGGGTTTTGTTATTGGACAAAAAGGATGAGTTTTGGGATTATGGGAAGGGTTCTTGCACAAAACTCGGGGCTTTTTGGACAATTTGAAGGGGTCTTGGACAAAATGGAGGCGTTCTTGGATAATGAGATTAGTTATTGGATAAAAAAATGGGTTCTTTGACAAAATGGAGTGGTTATCGGAAGCTATTTGACAAGAAGAAGACTAGAAGAAGTGTATTTCTAGGGCAATTGCAAAAAAGGGAGTCTTTCTGGGAGTCTTAGAAGGTAGGCCTATATTTGTCAAAATGAAGCCTTGAAGGGTTGTTGGACAACAAGGAAAGGTTTTCCAAAATGATTGCACGCATGTTATCAAAAAGTGGCAAGATTATTTCATGTGCCATTATATTTTAAAGTAAGTTAAAATTGGGTTAACTGTATCCCTATTCAAGTTTTCAAAGATCCAGGCCGGCCCTGTGCTAAACAACGAATGTCTGTTTTCTAAATCAGGCATAAGAAAAGTTACTTCCTCCGCCGTCTGGTTGATTGGCATTATCCGTGTTATTTTTGTTACAGCGCCATCTGAAATGATTTTTACTTCCGATTTTCTGGTGAATCGATTTTCTAGCACAGATTAGCCATGCCAATACCCGGTATTAATCGCTTCCGGTATTTTGATTAGTTAGAGATGCTGGCTCGATTTCTTCAAAATTTATGGAATACTAGCCTTATTCTTCCTTGTCGTGTGTTTCAGATACTGTCTTTGTAAAGATGCAAAGCATGAGAGCCACGTAAAAGGACGGTCGAATTCACAAATTGACGACATAAATTAATAACATTCGCCGCATTCATCATCAGCTCTAAACCCTTGACCTAATAACAGAACGCACACGGTAAGCCAACTCTTGAACTTGTTGTGTATTGTAGGGAGTTGGGAGATCTTGACTAAGTGAGCTCTTGAGCTTAGTATTGTAAATGAACTGTTCGTGACAGTAGTCTGTGTCAGAAAAATAGAAGATCCGGGTATGTGTGATACTAGGTTGGAATCAAAGATTGATAGTGAGTCTAGTGTGATGATAGCTCACGCAGCATTTATCATGTTCCAACTTGCTCACACTCAACAGTCATACTCATGTACTATAACCATGAAGTTATTTGAAATTATTGTTTGTACATTTTACCAGAGCTGATTTTACAAATAGGTTCCAACTTGATTGAAATGGTCTTATTGACCTGATCACAAAGATCCACCTCGATAAATTTGTATTTTCACTTGTCCTGCCCAACTAACTCCCGGGACTAACTCTAATGTATTTTGTCAATTTATCGCGGTCTAGACTTAGTACAACGGAGTCCATACGGAAAATTTCGGGCATGTCGACGAGTCCCTTAGTGCTCTCTAACTTCTAAGACTGCTAGATACCCATTATATTATCTTTCGGCATGAATCCCTGTAGATTTATGATAGCTGCTACTCGACATTTATTAACTCGTTGGTGAGTTCATTTCTCTAAAGGTATGCCTTTCTGTAATAACGTGCGCATTAACTCCATGTACTCGGTCCCGAGAGTCTCGTGCTACACCCGCTGGAAGAAACATCCATTTTTATGACTATCCAAGCTTATGTTTTCTCAAATAATGTTACCTTTAATAAACCAACACGTCTCCCATACCAGCTAGTGATATCAAAGAGGTGTGGCTATCAGTTTTGAGCAATAACGTAGTTAGAAGAGTGTATCGTCCATCCACATACACGATTCATGTGCCTGCCAGTTTTTCCCCCAATGCAATCACCATGCAAACTTTCAGGGGGAGGTCGGATTTGAATAAAATAGTAATAACGTACTTTGGACATTCCAAAGTCTTATCCAATCCTTTTTGCATTTCACATTTACGAATCACACTCATTTCTAGTAGTAGTATAACGACATTACATAAGTCAAATCGTGTAGCACGAATCCCGACAAGAATATCTCCAAAATACAGACTTAATATTTATTTTCATTGAAGAAACAGAATTGCAGGAGATAAATAACAAGTACAAGTAGGTGCATGATAAATACTATGGCCATTAGGGTTATTTTTCTTAGTGTAATTGACTTCTGACGCAGCACTGCGTCGACGAGTCCATGAGTCTATACACTTTATACAGTCTTGATTGCACGGCTTTTCATGCAATACTTGGCCTTTACTCGTGCCGACAACCGATGTCAAAAAACGACGTAAAGGTTCCCTGTATCGAGTGTTCTCTCTGCTGGTTTGTTATTTTGACTATTTTCACATCTACTACTTGCTTATCGAATCAAAATTCATATCAAAATTCAATTAGTGCAAATTTCCCTTTATTGCGCATTCCCTGATTTTATGCACTACGTCATTAGTAACGTCAGCGGTGAAATCCCCTGGGCCCGTCACTGCCAGGAAGCGAAAATTATGGAATTCTGGATTTTTAACAGAAATCGAAATTTATTTCAATAAGTGGATGGATTAACATTAAAACACTCTTAGGTATGTATCTACATCGCTTTTATGCCAATTGCCAAAGTCTGCTTGGTAATTCAGGCCAATTTGTGTGCTCGTGTATGCCACAAGTGGGGACTCATTATTTACATGAATGTAGCCCCGCTGTCCCAGTATACATGTAGGTCCAAATTTGAAAAGCAGGGACATTGGGGTACAGGGGTACAACAGCCAATTTCAAGGCAATTTTCAATTGTGTAAAAGGGCATCAAGGCAAATTACATGTTATTGAATAGGGCCAAGAATGGCAAAAAGTTAGGGCATCAAAGCAACTGGTAGTGGTCAATGGCAATGCCTGGGACCATAGGCATAACTTCTTTCCAGTCAGGGATGCCATTTTTCCTTTAAAGTGACAGGAGGAGATTTTTTTAGGAATAGGATACAAATTTCTCTCAAATTGCTCAGGATCCATTGTAGACCACCTACCAAGAACGTTCCGAAGGTTTATTGGACAAACAAGTACAAAAGAAAACAGCCAACCTTGTTTTGAACTTGCCTGACTATCGTAATTGTCCCCATAGAACACCGTGCTTTGACTTACTGTCGTGCACGACAGAAAGTACTAAATCATCATAATTTACATAAAGACAGCGTATTCGGCTTATTCACTTCAGGTGTGATCAAATACATTGGAAAGCATTCCAAATATGCAAAAAAACCCGGGTTCGAAAAAAATTGGGGGCTCTTCTTTCTAGAAATTTCCTCATGTCTCTTTAATGGAAGGAATTCCTTCCCTTTGTTACTAGTCAAAATTTCCGTACTTTAATCTATTTCAGCCCGTTTTTGGATCATTTTAGCCTAATTTGCGTACTTTTTCCTTCCCACATGGAATATGCCACTGGAAATTGTCAGATCTGAGCTGATAACAGTTTTCACAGTGAAATTATGAATTTTGAAATCCATACTGATTAAATTAATTAATTATGCCTGTGTACCGATTCATTGTCACATACTGTCATCAATCTAATTACTCACCGAGGTATATCATAATCAACGACTAATTTCTTGGCCCTACCAAGACCGGCTTTCAAACCTGTAATCCCATGATCCAAAGTCGAGTGTGTAGTGTGCTTAAAACAGGAATTTCCCCATTAGGTCTATTAATTGATACTAATTAATATGCAAGTAAAAATACATTTTACCATGTAACATAATTCATTTATCATTTCGATCCCACCACTGCCACCAAATTTGAGAGCGTGTGTGGTCCAATGGATAGAGCATTCAGCTCGTGATCCAAAGGTTGTGGGTTTGAGTCCCACTGTCGCTCACATGTTGTGTTCTGGGGGAAAGACCCTTTTATGTATCTCAATTGCCTCACTCCACCCAGTTGCGAAATGGGGAATTGCTTGGGATTGTCCATTGAGCACCGCCCAAAGGTATGAGTATGCCTTGGGTATGTATGGCAGTTGATGTATTAAGTAAGTTAGTGTCAATCTATAGACCTAACAGGGAATTCCTCTAGCTCTATTCACAGCGCGCTCAACTTTAGACTGAGGGTCCCGGGTTCGAGTCCCGGTCTCCCGGGCCAAATAAATAAGTCGCTGGTATATCTCAGTGAAGAATTGGATGATGGTTGGGTGTCAATTACACCCATCGAATGTGTGTCTTCAGCTTTGCTCAGTACAAACCCTCAGACACACAAGGACAGACATAGGATTGCACAGCAGCATGTTATGTTGACATCACTTTACTGTTTACTTTCATTTGACAGGAGTAGCACTACTTGAATACAAAGACTGTAATTACTGGACAATGTATAAGTACAATTGTGTGTGCACTCTTGCACGCCAAACCAAAACATAAACAACATGATTGACCTCCCATTCAATAGTTATCCCAATAATGGCAATATTGATTGGGGCGAGAAACTACTCCTTGACATCTTCCTTTGTTCTCATGTCAACAATAACACAGAAACTTCTAAATCAGAGTGCAAAATTTCCAATTTCTCTTGATTTTCTTGATAATGAGCATTGGAAAAAAATGTTCTAAGGATGTTATAGGATTATGTGGTATCATGTCTATGTGATTCTAGGCATGTAAACAAATGGCATCTGGTGTCTACACCACCAACACAGATTCGATCTGTGTAGGTGTCAATCTACCATTAGCTTGAGCGGACCGTGACAAATTTGGTGGCAGCGGTGGGATCGAAAAGTCCTGCAATTACATACCTTGTATCAAGGAGGCAGAAGTTAAGGCACAGGACGTGCCTTGTGAGGAAGGGGAGTAATGTCACGTATAAGCATGTTAGTGTCAATAGACCTAAAGGGGAATTCCTCTTTAACACTCTATCACGCGCGGCGGACTTTAGACCAAGGGGTCCCGGGTTCAAGTCCCGGTCTGGGCGGGACCGAGAAATAAGTCGCTGGTATTCCTCGGTGAGTAATTAGATAGTTTACGGTTTGTGACGTTAGAGTTTGTGACAGTATTCCAAAGGTAGCGGTAGTAATTGTAATGTGCTTTGATACATGTGTGAAAACGCTATAAAATACTTCAATTATTATTAGAAATATTAAATTTTTCACAGACTGTATAGCTGAATACGCATAATTCCAACTGCTTTTAAATGGCAGTGCTGCAAGAAGCCCAAGAAGATCAAACTAGACCATAAGAGGTTTAGTGGCGCACCTGGTTTCAATCGCCCCTTCAACATGACGAATTGGAATCGGTATTGCTAACTTCAACCAGGAAAAGCAGAGGCCTTGATAAAAATATCAACGTGAGAACTGAAAAAAATTGGCCCAGTAGCAAAGGAATGCTTCTGAGCTTAAAAATTCTGCCTTTATTCCCCAGGTTCCCAAAGATTGGAGGAAAGCACATGTTATGGCACTTCCAAAACCTGGGAAAGATCCATCTAATCCCAAAGAGCCTACAGACCAATATCTAATCTCAGCCATACCTACAAGCTCTTGAACATCTCCTGCTCAACCGTAACGCACCTGTGATAGACGACGAACACCTCATACCAGAAACAAGCAGGTTTCCGCCAGGCAAATCAAAAACAAGCCAAGTATTTTCTCAACCAAACTAAACCATGAGGATGGTTTTGAAAAGGGTGTATGGTAACCGGATTAGTGTTCGTGACCTATCGGCAGCCTAGACCACTGTCAATCACAGAGCCAACTCCATAAGATCCTGGAAATCACCAAGGATATCCGCTGGACTGAGCATCAAAGGCATTGCTGTCAAAACAGGATGTTTTTCTTTGTTCAGTTAGGAGCGAAGACGAGCCGTTGGCGTAGGCTCAAGAATAAACTACCTCAAGGGAGTGTGCTTGCACCTCTCCTGTTCAAACATCTATACCAAGACCAATCTAGGAAGGTGCAGGAAACAGGTCGTTTTATTTATGAGAAGATCTTGGAATTAGCCGCACAAGATGCAGACTTCACAGCTTTGAAGAGGGCCTCTCCAAAGCTTTGGATGAACTCACTCCTATGAGGAAAACACCTACGTGCAAGGCCATCCAAGCCAAGACACAGGTGTGTGCTTTCCATCTACGAAACTGTGAAGCCAAACGTCAGCTTAAGTTACCTGTTCTGCGATTACCTTGGACCGCACTTCCTCTCTTTATAAGCCCCACAATCGAGAAAGAAAGAGTAAATTATGTTCACGCCATCATCATCTTGAACAAACTCACGGGCACCAAGAGGGGATGCTCGCCCACATACCCTAGATCGACGGCACTTGCCCTGTGCTACTCTGGTGCATAGTATGCTTGCCCTGTATGGAAGATCAACTGAATGGTGGATGCAAAACACAACTGTGGAGAAAGTTTTTTTTTTTTTACCCCACTCACTGGTTATGTCACTGATACAGTATTGTGGATTCAAAACAAACGTTTTTTGAGTTAATGACCAACTTATTCACAATGTAGAGAAACTTTTTTTTGGTGATAAAATAGGGTTTTTTTTTTGACTGATAAACTAGGTTTTTATTTCTTTTTTTTCAAAACTTGCTTTCAATCAATGAATCAATTCTATAATTCTGCAAGCTCATGTTTTCAGGTCGTGTCCCAAGATACACATATTGTTTGAAACAGGTTATACTTCATCCGCCTGAACTAAGGAGTAATGTTATAGCTTTCGCGCAGTGACTGTGCATGCGTATCTCACATGCCGACTTGTACGCTCGCATACAGGTGCAAGCTTACTGTGATTCGCAGTTTAATACTGCGTGAAGCTATGACTTCACTCCTTAGTTCAGCTGGATGAGGTATAGTTCTTGCTTTCCATTTCCCATAGACACTGGCTCTTGAGCATTAATGTCAGAGCGCATCATTTGGAAAATGCGGTTCCTCTTTCGCACATCACTCGCAAACAAACCTGTTTTAATGCATTACACTGCTACTTCTCTTGCGTATGAGCAAGCAGCTAAATGTGTTTGTCAACGCTGGAGCCAATTCACCCTTGATTGGTTGGGGTTTTGAGATATCTGTATCCACCGCGGACAAAAAGGTAGGGCACTCATTTCAATGTGATCCGCATGCTGTGATGGAGAACCACATTGGCAGGCTGGGCGATGGCCGCAGCCTCCATCGGTGCAATGATTGCCATTGAAGCGACCGACTCCTGTGCGAATCCGGTTTAAGGGACCCATTCCTTGCGTGGGAGATTGCTGCCAGGTGGTAGTTCTGTCTTAGGTGTAATAGAGAGTTGATCTTGTCTGGAATGTCTAGCCAGGCAGCAGTATTCCATGTCTGCAGAATGTTGAAAGGAGAGCTGGAAAGTTTAGCAGCGTGTCGTCAGAAAGTCGCGATAGCGCATCTGTGTCTACCGAGTGGTGTGATTCTTTGACAGTGAATATGAAGCAAGGTTGCTTGTTTGTGCCAGCAGGGCCTTATTCACGAGTTTGGCGAGTGGGTGGCTCCCTCCGAAGTTGCTCAAGTGCAATGCCTGAAAGCACGCATTTGGTAGAATTCAGATGGAGTGGGTCGGAGGCAACCAGTTATGTTGCTCAAGGTCTCGTTGAGTACCGTGTCCAGCATCTTTGTGTGAGAGCTATTCACCATGCTGGGGCAGCAGTCAGCAGTGCATTAGACCAGAGCCAAGGCAGCATTTTCTTGTTAGAGATTTTTCCAATAGGAATTTCACTCTTGGGACCAAATTCCCAAGGGTGAAAATGAATTTCCAAGAGTGAACAAAAAAGGTTTTTTAACACGATTGCGTGCAATTTATTTCGTGAAACTAATTGCATCGTATTAACCAACTGCCATAATGTTATATTTAAAGCGGCATCAATGTTGATACATTATGTCTCATTTTAGCCTCTATGGTAGAAGTTCCTAATTTTGAATTAATAAAAGACATTATGCCAAAGAGCCCCAAAACACATTACTAACTCAACCCCAAATTTGGAATACCCAATGCCCATAAGCCTAAAAATAAAAGGACAAATATATCAGTAGCAACGAGGTTTGATTCTACAAATTTGATAGCCCCGCAGCCTAAACGTCACCACCCACCCCAGCAAAAATATGGGCACAATGTATCTCCAAGAATGGGTATAATGGTAGTGTTCATTTTTCCGCCAGGGGGGAATGGAGGAAATCAGGGGTGGAACACGAATTTTTTTTACATTTGAGGGGGGGACACGGAATTTTTTGTGACAGAGACGGGGGGGACCGAAATTTGTTTGTTAAATCCCTAAAATGCCACCCCTTAAAAAAAATCCAAAATTTGTTTTTTTTTTTATGAACTAAATCAATTTGTTTTTCACATTTGAATAAAACGATCTCATAAAAATAAACTTATTAAAGGTTATGGTGTAAGAGGCTAAAATAGGCTAGCTATAGACTATAAAAGGTAGCAATTTGTAGGTAATCTTTTAAACTCGGTGTTAATTTTCACAATATAATATCATCCTGGATGTTGTAGATCTGTATAGTTTTAAAGTATTCCATTTCTACAAATATCAACATTAATGTTTTTTACATACAAGAACAAAAAGACGAACCCATGATTGTAAAACACGAATTTAATGACAACTTTTTTTATTAAGTATAGTACATGTTATGCAGTTCAAAAACCTGACATACCCACTGTTGTTACCTACATGTGCTTTTCATCTGAAATGCATCATGTATGACAGAAAACTTCATGCATAATCATAAAGTGAGTGATTTTTGACTGCCCGTTGCCGCCAATTTGAATGGCGTGTATTAACTTTCACATTATAACTGAATGGTAAACATTAACCTAATTTTTGATATTACATAGCACAACTGGGAATTTTTATTTAAGTAAAAAAGGTAAGTGTCGTGCCGAGCAAGCTAGTGCGTGGAGTGGGCCCATCTCTCTTTCCTTAGCGTTTTGGCCAGACTCCTCCATATATTTTGGCTGTGGGGGGTTCGCCACTCCCTCCCGCACATATCGAGTCTGTTACCTTCCACATTGATAATGCTGGTACCCCAGGAGTATTGAGGTAGCGCTTTACTCAGGGCAGAACACGTTTGCTGGCAGTGAGACTCGAACCAATGACCTTTATCAATACTTTTAGTCCCTTGTTATTGTAATCCATGCTGGATCCATGCTCCCCCATAGGCCAGATCAAATTAAAATCAGAGCTTAATATAAAAGGTGAGATGAAAGGTGGCCTATGAATGACGAATTATAAAATAAATGATTTTGGGGCTGCTTGCTATCATACAATATAAGGCAAAAAGGTAAAAAGTATTCCATCTGAGAATCACTCCTCCGTTTGCAATTTTACAAAACTTACAAAAAGGGACACCCAAAATTCAGACTGTATAATAAAAAAAAAAAATGGTGTATTAAAAAAAAATGATCATCATCATCATTCTAGCATCTTAATGTCCATGCCATCTCTCATAGCTCGTCCAGAACCCCCAGCCTTTTACCTTAAATGGTCAAAATTTTTGGTATCAGAAGAAAGCTACCTATTTTCGCTTCCCCTCATTTACCCCCTGTGAAAATCTTATGGGCTAAGGATGTTTGGTTTGGAAGTTATAGTGAAACTGTGCCCCATTTTGGTCGCCACTATTATTACACCGTACTCTATAGGACTTACAAAATACGTTTTTAGTTCACATCAAATGGATTGAAATATCGCCGTGAAACTTACAGGTGGGAGTTTTGGAGTGAAAAGCCAATCATCAAAGGAAAAATTCAAATACTTAAATCGGGCCATATCCTCCTTTAAATTAGGTCATCCCCCCCATTCGCATACTACCAACTTTTCCAATTGCTTGTTGTATTGAACTTTATTTACTTTAGAAAGGAATGTCACAATATTCCTTGACCAACAACCACCTATATGTTAAACGCGACTCACAACGTCAAAGAACCTGATCATGGTCAGACATGCTCCCACAGTGCTCATGTCACGTGAAAATAATCATTTTGGCCTAAGTAAAGAAATATTAAGTTCATAAATAGTTCACCTGCTTCAAGATAAATAGATAACTGATAGCTCTCTGATGCATCATAACAAAACCCAAGAGATTCCGGGGGCCCAGCCCCCTGGACCACCATCAGGGGCCCAAAAAGTGGAATCCTGTATACCCCACCCATTATTGCTCACTCGCGCTACGCGGTATGGGGCCAAATTTAACAGCGGGGAGGAGGTTACCATCTTATCACTTTCCAATTGCTTGTATTGATCTTAATTACTTGAGAAAGGCAGTCACAATATTCCCTTGACCAACAACCACCTATAATGTTTACGTTGGGAAAAAAAACAATTTTTTTCAGCATATGTAAAAGACACTGATACAGTGGCGTGCTCTGACATTCTCATCACTAACATAAACGTTTTTGGCCTAATAAAGCAATAATATTGTTAAAAAATATTTCCATCTCCTTCAAAAATATGATATAACTGAGAGCTACTCTCAAGTCACTCAAACATGTTAAAACCAAGAGCTTCCAGGAGCTCAGCCCCCTGTATCCCCGCCAGAAAAAAAACCCCAAAACGGGACCCTGTACCCCACCCATTTAACTATCTACGCGCTCATGCACCACTTACCTCTTTTTCCTTGCACCACATCCACTACATCGCGCACCGGACAAAAACATGCATACCTTTTGTGACCAATTCGCTTACAGTGACGTGTTTGTACATGTAGGATCATTTTGACTAAAATCAGATCGATAGGAACCTCTAACACTATTACGCCCACAATACATTGATGTCTTACCATTTTCTGACAGTAGAATCTAGTAAAGAGTCATCAAAGAATATTTTATTGTTGATATTGTCTTTAAAAAGAGGTTAATTCTCTCCAAAAAGCTCTATTATCAAGGGAGCAATAAGAACATTTACACTGCCATGTGCATTCGAAATTAGCTTCCAAGATAAAAATCATTCTCCTTCAATGCACTAAGGAGAGCTAAGGGAAGCAGGCGAGGTGGCCGAGCGGTCTAGCGCGTGACCCGTCGGAGAGTATATGATCGAGCGGCCCTGGTTCTTGGTCATACTCACTAGTTCCTATAGAGCGAAATAGCATAATTGCACAGCAGTTTGATTATGGAGTTTCTCCTCGCTCCCAACCCATTGCATAAAATGTGCAGGTGTTGCAATGGGTGGCCCGGCGTCCTCATGTTTTCGGAGAGTCCATGTAAAGCTGTTGGTCCCGTGTATCAGGGGAGTCATTCCTGAACACGTAAAAAGTTGTCAGACCTCATCGAAAAGAGTAGGGACCATCCCGGGTCCTGTTACCCTGCACTCATGACTCGTAGTACCAGGGGTCCCTTCCAACCCGCACTAGGCCATCTTGGAGGGTATAGGCCAAATCCAACAAGAAACATTTTTTAAGGCTTTCGTCCAACAGTGGACATACAAAAAGCCTGACGATGATGAAATTGAAGGAAGCTATCACTCTCGCTGCTTTCAAAAGATGATGGTCTGGGATATTAAACCAATTTATGAATTGTCGAATTGACAATATTCGGGGGGGGGGGGGGACATGAAATTTTTCTACCTAGTCAGGGGGGACAGAAATTTGAAAGCTTGAGCATAGGGGGACTTGAAAAACAGCGTGAAAAAGACGAAAATACTCCATCACCCCCCCTGGCGTAAATATGACACTCTTAAGGCATTCCTTAAACACCCCCTCCCAAAAATGATATTTACCCACTGTTGTAAGAAAAGAAAAAAATTGTAGTTTTCCCAACCTAAAAAAAAACAAATTGAGTATGACCCCTCCCAGTGCCCCCAAAAAATTGGGCGGCCCCCACCTCCATCCCCGCCGGGCATCCCCGGCAATCTCAGTATAACCCCTTTTGAAGTTAACAAAAAAATCTGAGTACAACACCCCTTTCAAAAGTCTTTAAATTTTCAAGTCATGTGACATCAGTGTGTGGGGGTAAGTCTAGAACAGCAAAATTTCCAGCATTATGCATAATGCATAGGGTAAAAATAGGTCTGGTAAACTGGGATTTTCCCCGGGGATTTTCCATAATCAAAAAAGTATTTTGTTCAAATATCTCTAAATTTCTGCACATGATTTAAAGCAATATTTTGATCAGTACATTGGTAGCTCTTTCCTTTCTGATCCTATCACCTCCTATATCCCGACTATGATTACAATAAGAGTACCTCCAATTACCAATAAACCGTCCATAAAAACACCATAGAAATCCTATCTGAAATTTTTATAGAGACTCAATAATACGTCCGAATAGACCGTTTATCGGATGGTTGTCCTTCACTGGTTTTGATTGAGTGGGGACGTGGATTGGTAACCGTCTCGGAAAATTATGGTTTCCCTGTACTGGACCACTCCTCTCTAATATTTAATACATAGCGTTGACGTTACCAGGAACCTTATTCACATTGAAATGTCAAGGCAATTCAGTATTTCTTTTGAATTTTTGGAAAAGAAGACGCGTGATCCATTATACCTAGCAGGAGAGTTGGAACTACCACTGCATGCCATGGAAACTTCGAGTACCGTGAAGGAAGAGAAGAAAAAAGAAGGCGGAATCCCCTTCTATAAAGAGACGGGATAAGAGTAGGCTTGCCGCATGGTTGGCCTGGAAGAAAGCCGGCCATGTACTACCCAGCCTACACATCTTATACAAATCCCGAGTACCCAGGACAATGTGCCGCTTCAGGCGTCAATCTGGACGCGTTTTACCTGAGGTGGTTGAAAAGGATGCGGATATGGACCACTCCTCCACTATTGAAAGGCCGATAACACCTCAGTCCATGGCGATACCTGTGATACTGTATCCGATCACAGTATGACAACCTATTTCTCATATTTCACCTGTGATGACGATGATGACGACGATTACGCGGAGTTATTTGCTTCTTTCACAAAAACACCGTTGAGATTTGCTTCTGCTCCGCTGCACTGACCCCGACCAATTAAAGCTGTGTATGAATGCTTCTCCATTGTTTGCCTCTTTGTCAACGCTCTGAGTGTAAAGAGCTCCACTTAAAAGTCTGCGAAATTTAAATGAGCTAATTGAGTTTTTGGCGCAAATAGCCTAGCAGCTGAAAGGCGCATTGCAAACCAACCACAACAACAACACACAACCATAAATAGAACCGTATTCAATACCCACCATGGTTTGGTGGACAAGATAGAGGCATTCCAGTACTACAATACACCTGTCAATGATCCCTGCGCATCGCTAAACATGGATCGATTGACAGGTGAATGTATTGTAGTTCTTGAATGTATCAATCTTGTCCCCAACTGGCTGATGACTGACGTCATATTGAATACGGTTATATCATCTCATCTTCATGGACACATGCCAGATCGGCAAGGTGTTTGTGATGGGTCCGGCCCATGCACCTGTCAATCAATGTTACAATCAAATTGGTGCACTGATATGGTCCTATATTGCTTTAGAGGCCTTTGAGGTCCCCATTGTGCCGCCAATGAGGCCTCCAAATTTCCCAACTTTTTCATAAATGTCGGTGAAAAGTTCTGTCAGAAGGTTGTTTTTAATTATTTTGGGGATGAAATGGATGTCCAGGATCAGATGGACCCCCACAACCTTCTTGTCAAATCCCAAGTATTGAAAATCACTCTTGGGAGTTTTTTTCCCATGCGGGAGATGAACATTCAAGATGAATCCCTCGGTTATGGGAATGCTGCCAAGCGTGGTGCGTAGGGTCGTTGGGCTGGCACCCCTGAGGATCCAGCAAGTCGTCACAGGAGGTTATTCCTCTCCAGATCCTTGGCGTATACGGACTGGAGATCCTGCCGGTAAGTAAGCTGCCTTAAAGCTTTCACTCCAAGTAGGTTGGGGTAGGATTGTATGGCAGAGGCCGCTCCATTGAAGGGTGGATGTGAAGCTGCGATGAGCTCTTTGTGTTGAGTTGGAAGGCAGTACGGTTGGTCTTGGCTTCGCTCAGCTTCAGCTCCATGCATTACATGATGACAGTGTTTGTTTTTTAGATAATAGCTTATGCTACTAACACTAAGCCAACTACTCATCTAGTTAGCTTGTGAGTTTTGGGGGGTGATTGAATTGAACTGAATCTTCACCTTGTATTGTGAGAATTCTAACTCAGTCCCCATGGAATGTTTGGGATCATATCGGCGACCTATATTTCAAATGTCCGTTATCACCATTACATATACCGCCTGTAAGCTGGAATATCTACATGGCACGATTTTACAGAACACAATTTGAAGATATTTATCCTACGTAGATATTTTTATGTTTCAGGCAGTTCCATGTATGGAAGGACATTCACGACTCGGTTTGGACTTTCCACCAATACTGGTCAAAAACAAAAGGATTAGTTTTTTTACAATCAATACTAAAATAACTTTATGCATGCTACTGCTACTTTACAAAATAAACCCTTTGTTAATGAATCTTGCTGATTTAATATTAAACAGAATTTGGGCTTAATTGATCCAACTTTATATCAGACTTGGGTTAATGTGCAATAGGGTTTCCTTCATGTGTGGCATGGTGGTAAAGGTAACATGTAGACTGAAAAACAATACAACATAAGAATCATCTTTCTCTGTGTGAGCTGTACTTCAACCCCGATCGATGATTGCATTGGCACAGAATGTCAGATTTTCACCAAATAAAAATTAAAAGGCAAATACTCCCTGGGAAGGTGTGAGATTTCAAGAATTTAGAAAACTACAATTTGATCGCTCAACAGCAATTAATACCATTCCCCCCCTTATAACTACTTCCTAAAGCTTGGATACCCCAGGTGCCTGTTTTTTTTTATATAAAGAAAAACATAAGTTATGAAAACCACTTGAAAATTTGGGAAAAAAGTAAACCGGATTTTTATAATGATTTTTGTTTGGAGAATATTTCGTGAAGTCAATTTTTCTGTTCTCATAGACTCAGTTGAACATTCATTTAAGGTGCAATGAGAGATTGTTGCTTATCGGTGTCCCCTAAAAAAAATCCAAAGTACTGATTTTTTGCCCTGATGTATATGTTTCCATCAAAAATGTCCCATCTAAAGATATGTTGGGAAATGTTTTCCTTTGGTACAAAAAATTAATATATTATCATTTTGTATAGAATTCAGCCTATGTTTTAATATTGAAATAATCAATCAAAATCACCTTTTTCTCTCGACATATCTGTAGCCAAATACCCAGGTACACCAATAATTGAGTGGTCTAATCTATATGAAATTACTGTATGACCCAATTTGGGTGCCTCAAAATCCCTTGTTGCATCTTTAAGGTTTCATGCTTTTAGAATTGAATTTTCACTCTTGGAATTTTCTCTAAGAGTGAAATATTCTGGAGAAAAAGTGTGAGTGGAATTGCTGCTATTAATTCATTTTGCCCTTTTTGGCCCCGTATGTCCAACTGGTTTAAACTTTTTTTGCTGCTGGAAAAAAAATCATGGTACCATGGATTGACAAGAGTGTCTTTAATTATCTGGATACGACTGTAGAGATCAGATTTGTTATTCTTGTCATTAACCAAGAGGGTGTATTGAGTCAATCCCACAATGCAACCAGTTTTTTGGGAAATTTTCTCCCGATAGGCTCTGTGACCCACAAAACCCTATTCTTAACAAATACCCCTCACTTTTTATGCTCATTTTAGCCCACACAGAGTAGACTTAAAAAGCGGCCTAGCACATTTTCAGAAATATGATTTTTTTCTCTCATTTACCGCAAATTGATAGTCTAGGCCCTTGGGAGAATAGAGCTCTATTTTACACATAAAATAAAACATACATCAAATATGGACATTACAATAAGAGGCTAAAGATATCCTGTATTTTGTACTAAATTTAAAAGTTTGCCGTAACTTTATCCACAAATGGTGTCTATTACATGAATATCATAGATATCCATTGGATATAAAACCACAAGGTCACACCACCAGTCAAACGTGGTGCATGCTGTGAGAATCACCTCTGGACGTGGGTTTTTCTTGTGCTACATGCCATTTCATTTTCCCCCGCGTCGTTCTGCTGATTTAATGTCACTGGTGACATTAATAACAGAATTTTCCGTTGGTTCTTCTCGCTTTCTAGGTTTATCAGGTTTTGCTGGCTAGTTGGGGACTGTTGGGAGGGGGGGCTGGTAAATTTGCTTCGTGCCATTGACAAGTTCATGTTGGCGGTGGTTGTTATGCTTCTTGTCCGAACCTTATCGTCGCTCTGGCCATTTGTGGTAACTGCGGTTGCTGGAATTTTAATATTTGAATTGACCAGACGTTTTTCCGCAGTTTTTAAATTGTTTGAATGATGTCAAAGATAATTGTAATTCCGTGGCTACATTTTCGCGACTTCCACGATGTTTGGTTGACTGTCAATTGGAATAAGTGGACTCATCTATCTTAGTATCTTCCAATCCTTACATCACTCAGTAGTAGAGTATTGTTTGTACTCGGTGAAAAAGGTGCGTGGTCACAGGAACAAAGATCAAGAAAGTGTGCAGGAACAAACGACTGGTGTGCAAGTAAAAAGAAGGCCCGTGTGGCTTAGCTAGCGGAGTGTGGATTGGCATTCAGGCGACTCCGGAAAATCCCCAGTGACTGAACTGCAACCCAGAAAAGCTGGTGGGGGTGTTCCAGATTGCCAGATGACACTTGGAACCAAATTTGTGACTGGTAAGAGAATTTACAGTGGTGCTGGTGTAGCTGTTGGTGGTGGCCCCTAGTTTGGTCTGATACACCCTGCGAACGTTTGTAAGGTTTAATGGATGTCCAGAAATTGGAGCGGTAAGTTGTCGTTGACAAATGCTTGGGATAGGACGCCATGGGTTTACACGAAGGGAATTTCATTCGCAGAACAATGCCTTGGTTTTTGTTTATTTATTTTTATTCTTATGTTTAATTTTGATTTTGAATTTATAATGTTTCCATTTTTATTCCTAGTGTTTGATTTTGTTTTTAATTATGGTATTGTATCTGTGGTTCATTTCTATTATATTATTTAGTTTTTTAATTTATTATTACCTATTTAGTCATCTTATTATTTTACATTTTTATTGTAACGATTTACTTTATTCATATTTGTATTTATCAAATTTGTTTTGGGTTTTTTAAGTAATTTTGTCAGGTATTTGTTGTTTAATTACTTTGTTTTATTTTAACTACTTATCGTTCGTCCTCTTTCATTGGGGGGAGGGGGGGGGGGGGGGGGGGGGGGGGGGGGGGGGGGGGGGGGCGGGGGGGGGGGCAGGGCGGAGGGGGGGTGTTAAATGTATTAAGTTTAGTTCATTTTACCGATTTATATTATTATATTTTTGATGTATATACCTTTGATTTTATTATTTATTAAAAACATTTTTTTATTATTTTTGTCTTTTTCTTTTTTAATATTATTTTTATTTGTCTGATTTTTACAAAATTTATTTGGTTCCATTTATTCTTTTTATATTTTATTCCTTTTTGGGAGGCGCTTCATATAAAATACTGTAATCCATGTTATTATTTCTTTATTTTATTTGACGATTTATTGTAATGATATTCTAAGACTATGTGTACGGATTTATTTGGTTTTAATTTTTTAATTTTTGTTTATTTCTCATTCCGTTTATTTTATTTTTGTTTTCTTTATTTTTATTTAATTTGTACTGACTTTTTTCTTTAGTTCATTCCACTTTGTTTATTTTATAAATTCATTTTTCTTTTTTTAATTTCTTTTGTTATGCTTTAGGCCTTATGCTATGACTTTGTTCATGGTCATATGCGAAAAAATCTCTCGGTTACAAACCCAACAATAAAAATTCTAAATCCAATAACAAAGAATACCCCCTACCACCCCCCCCCCAAAAAAAAAAATCAGGCCAAAGTGGAATTCGAACCCAAACCAACATGCCCATCTTAATGAATCAATTGACAGAGCTATTGAGGTACGCTGACCCTGAAAAAACAGGTGTCCACTTAGCTTGTAACGTTTCGCTAAACTTTTACCCCGCCAACGCCTTCTGTATTTTCATGTAAACACGTATACAGGCCCCTGACAGTGACACAGCAAATTGGTGCCTGCCACCATATCGCGCATTGAACGATAGCGGCAAACTTATTTTGCTATGCTATCTTGTATGCCCATCTGCTACGTCAATCGTCAGTGCAATCGGACATAGCATAACCTGGTGCTGTGTGCCCACTGCATTATGGGCCGTTGTTATGTCCCTTAGACGTCGAGCAATTTAATATTCCCACAACCGCGACGCTCCAAATGGAGTGTGATTGATGAACGTGATTATCTATACGGGAAATGCGGCCGACGCCCCAGTCAATTTCCATTGATTTGTTGTCCTGGTAATAACTACTCCCGATCTTCAGAGAAAGACTATTGCACTATTGCAATAGTCATATCTATCCATCTGCCACAATATTTTCAGCTAAAAACCACATGAACATAATTATTGGGGGGGCAAATGCCACAACAATTATAGACTGAGGTACGTCTATCTTCGGGCGCTGCAACAGAGGATATCATTGGTTTAATTTCGTCAAAAGCTCTTTCAGGTACCCCCCACGTATTTTGCATTGACATTCATAGCCCCCCGAGCTCATTGGAGTGTCAGCTAGAGTAACCTCGAACTACCCTCTATTACCACGGTGTACTTACCCATCTACCCTACGTTACAAATCGCCCGAAGGGAATCGGGGGAAATCAACCGTCCTAATTTCCTATTTGGCAGCATAGTTATTTTCACTACACATATACCGATTTTAACAGAAAGCCGCTCAAATCTAGAACGCATTTTCCGATACTATTTACAGCATTGATAGCTGATCTCTTACATACTTAAATCCAGTAAAACAAAACCCAAACTGTTCCATTTCAATTAAAAATCAAAAAACTAAAAAATTTTTTAAACAAAACACCGTTTTTGTTTTACATAAAAAAATTTAAGCTAAAGAATCCACACCGACATGTTACTACGGTCAAACAGACCAGCATACAGTAATATTTGTGCACTACCATTTTCACCGGCCGAAATTGCCAGGACATTTCACTGAGATCCGCGAAATAAAACGGCCCCAAAAGCCCTAGTCAAAGTAATATCTGGTCCCTATGCGACCGATAATAATCGTTCTGTTCACCCCAGAAGCGCGCTGATTTAGGCTTAATATTTCCAGGCGATGCTAATGTATAAAAGCTTAACAACCACGCAAAAATATCAATTGTTGGAAAATCTAAAGTGCACTATTTTCCAAATGTGCAGTGTCTCTTAGCAAGGGATTTTTTAGTATGATCAGTGGGTTTCTTGTGGTTCTGACATTTTTAGTATGTAAGTACATTAATAGTACATTAACAATGCTTGTGGGATTGAATAAAACACCCTCTGCCATCAACCTAAGTGATTGCGCACTTGTTTCCTAATTGATCAGGTTACCTGTGAGAAATTATTTTTAATGCAAAGTAGTTTTTTTTGATTTTATAAAAATCAGGTTATGTTGCTCCTATGACATTTACCTTTCGTCACCCACCCTCATATACACTTCGTATGAAATAAAATTTTCTGAGCAAACAAAACTTAGCCATTGAAAAACCTACTGGGACACTTTCATTCTATAAAACTCGTGGAAAGTTATAATTCGCACTAAATGAAACAGTTTGACTTTACTATTTTGAAGAAACCATTTATGAAGTATAATATCTTAACATAACTGAATTTTTTCGAACAGCAATAATATCCACTAGATCATTATATGCGTAAATCCCGGGGATGGGGGGATATTAGCCCCCCAATCTATTTTTCACTTTCCCCCCAATTTTGATGATCTGCCGTCATGTGTTTTTTTTGACCAAAATAAACGTCATATTTTTACATAATAGGCCTATTTATTAAAAATAGTAAATTTCCACGCTCTTTGCACCCATTTTGTTCTAATATTTGAACAATCATTTAAGGATTTAGCTTCTAAATGGCTAAATTTTTAGCGCGCTTTTGCGTGCCAATGGACTAATAATGGATCTTTTTCAGCAAACCCTGTTTCATTCATAACTTTTCATCAACCCCCATTTCCGCCAATGTCAAAAAGAGTTACGGCCACTCTGCACTTATAAAAGGAGGGATGGCCCGATTAAGCAAATAAAGTTGCATCTTGATAGAAGGGCCTTCACACCAAAACCCCATTCTGTAAAGTTTTCGCCCCGTATTTCATTTCACCCGTTTGAATGTGAGAGCTAAAAATGTGATTTTAATAAGCCCCATAAGTACTGTGTAAAAATTAATATTGGGCCGACCAAAATGGGGCATTATTTTGCTCATAACATCCAAACCCACATCATTAGCCCTAGATTTCACAGGAAATGCGAAAAATAGTAGCTTGCTTCGGATACCTAAATTTTGACCAGTTCCGTAAAAATCGGTGTCCCTGGGGACGAGGCTATTAGTTATCGGGGCCATATACCCGTTAATTTCACCATGATTCATCAAAGAAACATTTCTCAGCTTAATCCTTTCAGATGGGGTTATTTTTGATTGAAAGCTTTACACGTGCCAACATAAGTACATTCAATGTTTTAGGTACCCTGATATGTGAAATCTCTCGTTGCACCTTAAGCTACAAAGTTAGGTCTGTCTGTTAACATAAAATACTGCATATGCCAAATACAACACACAAATGACCCCCCAAAAAGATAAGAAGTTTAAACCCCTTGTTCTGTTATGACAACCTGCACATATGAACCTTCTTCACTCTATAGGCAAAAAAAATTGTTTGATTGTCCCATAATGACTTTTCTAGAGTTGGGTTCATTCGGGTCGGAAAAACTTTTTTTTTTTAAATGTTTTTGTGTTTGCTTGTTTTTTGGTTGTTTGTATTAATAAGTTTAATCAAACACTAAAATCACGTTGGTTGATTCTACTCAAAAATGCTCTTTGTACATTATGAAAACAAACTAACATGCTAAGAAAATGATTTTAACATCATCTTTTTTTACCATTTCAGAAGTTAAAGGTGCAACGATAGATTTTTGGGCCCCAATATGTGTCATATAGTAATTTCATAAGACTTAAACCTCAAATAGATTTCTTGCCTTGTATTGGTTACAGCATGGTCTTAAGATAGAAAAAAGGTTATTTTGATTTTGCTTTACATTTCAATATAAAACATAAGGCTGAAATTTGTATTTGCTCTATATACGAATTAGAAATTTCACAGTTTTTGTACCAAATAAACATTTCTCCGCTTAAATCTTTCAGATGGGGTTATTTTTGATGAAAGCTTTTACATCAGGGCAAATCAGTACTTTTTGCATTTTTTTATAGGGATAACCTATTGTGAAATATTTAGTTGCACCTTTAAATGTAACAAAAAAAAATTTTGGAATTCTCAAATTAGGGTCGGGATTCTTTTGCACAGTAAAGGAAACACAAAACACTTTCATGATTTCCAAAATTAGGGTGTCGGAGGTCGATGAGGACCATCAACCACTTTTTTTTTTTTTTTGCATTATTAACACATAATTGACTACTATTAATTACGATGAGTTCTCTCCTTAATCCATGTTGATGTATTACCAATTACATCCGCAAGGCAGATGCAAACAATCCCAACAAAAACTACCACACTAACAGACCTGAGACCGTTCCCTAACTCTATGACGTAATATTTTCATGACTGGCAACACCTATACTCCTCGCCCTCTTTAAACTCTGTGCTCACTACTGCTCATCAACCCGGTAACATTTTCCGTGCTCCGTGTTTGAGCACCTTTTTAGAAGGTTTTTCCTTGGTTTTGAAGCCCAGCATCCCCTCGATCCATATTAAGCTCATTACTTTCCGGTTAGATTTTTTGGCTTTAGGATTTTTGACAGAACGATCGGGAATTTTAGCTATATTTCCTACTTTCATCACCGTGGTGCATTTTCCTTAGGTTCAGAAATTTTGCGCATGGTATTTAATTATGAGGCATCGTCCTTTTTCCGACCTAACTACAGGACAACGGTTTGATCCTACCGTCGTGTACCCACCTATTGATTCTCTTTGTTATCTCTTATGAATAGCCTTTGTGTGAAGAATCAGGCGTATTGATTGTACTTAATAACCTGTTCCTTTGTGTTTCTCCACAGGCTATGTGCCTTATCTTTGTCCCTAGTCATAGGAGATAAGTCTTAGCGGTCTGTTATGAAACGCGATTTTTATATACATTGATTAAATGATTTATTTCAAGCGTATAAATATATTATATATAATATATCGTGAGAAAGGTCAAAAGTAGAACGTAGCAACTTTGAAACATTTTATTTACTAAGCTTTGTCAATTGACATTCATCAGAGATCTGTACATTAAACAAGACATATACAAGGAATAATTAAACTTAAAATTAGGATATAAACAATTATATAACCTTTACTATCTGATATACACTATGTACGCAGTCCTTATAAAAAACATCCCCACAATCATAAATACAAACCCACACATACATACACATACCATCACACGGTTACATACATACACGCACACACACAACACACCCACACATACAAAACCACACGATACATACAAAACCACACACCACCAACCCACATACACTCATACTTCCATCGCCCATATTATTCTGCAATTCACACTTTTTGCCCTTGACATCTAAATGTTAAAAAAAAAATTTTTAGAAGCACTTTGTTTTAAATTTTAAAAACTGGGCCGAAATAGGCCTACCAATAGGGTAAAAACCGTGCCTGACATGCTCTAAGATCATAGAATGAGTTTTAAAAATAATCTTGATGAAATATAAATTATTGTATACATTTGTATTATATATAAAACATAACAGTGTTGTTGAAACATGAGGAAAAAAACGGCCGTTTTTCTTATCCTACGTATCAGTTAGTCCTGTCGGCAACGATTATTGAATTGCAAGTGACCGGCGTGGCACGGTGAACAATGGTTAAAAAAATTCCATAAGCCAGGTGAGCAAAGCAGTGCACAGACCCGTTGATACCAAAGCTTTATGTAATGGAATTGGTTAAGGAACAGAAAGCTAAAAGTGACAATATATATAAGATGATTATTCGAATATTACATGCTATATGAAATAAGTAACTATAGCACATGAACAATAAACTGAAAAAATATGAATCTTATTACTCATCAACTTTTAATCCCTTTTGGTATAAATGTTTGCAATTGAGTAGCAATATGATTCCTTTCTAAGGATGTTTTCATTTTTATTCTAATTGGTTCTATGCCCTGAATAGGATATATCATAGAAAGGAATGCATTGGGAAGATAAGTGTCTACTATGGGAAAGGTTTTTGTATTAGAACTGAATGCTGTTTGATATAGCTTTTGTGGTTAGCAAATCTTGGTATAAAGGGTCGGGCTTTTTACCCACAATATTGTTTAGCACACTTTTTGCACGGAATTAGATAAATAAAACCATGCATCTTGCAGTCAATATGGGTGGAAATCGGAAATGTTTGATTTAGTTACTGAACTGGTAAACTTTAGCGCCTTCGCCCATCTATAATCGAAGGCGATAAGTTACCAGTTCAGTTAACTAATCAAACATTCAATTTTTCCACCCTATTGACTGCAAGATTGTCATGGTTAATTATCTAATTAAGTGCAAAAAGTGTGCTTAAACAATGTGGTAAACCACGGACCACTTTATACACAAGAAAGATTGCTACCAAAAAAGCGATATCAACATCCGTTCAGTTTCTAATAGCACAACCTCCCATAGGTAGACATTTTAATCTTCCCAATCATTCCTGCGAGGATATATCTATTCAGGGCATAGAAACACATAGGAATAAAAATGTTTAAGACAATCCTTAAAGGGACTCATATTGGATACTCAAGTGCAAACATTTATACCCAAAAGGTATTAATGTTGATGAGTAATAAATATTTCTATTTTACAGTTTTTATTTTCATGTGCATAATTTACTATTTCTAATAGCATTTAATATTTCGATAACATCTTAGAATATATTGTCACTTTTAGCTTTCCGTTCATTAACCAATTCCCTTAATAAAGCTTGGGTATCACGCAGTATGTGATCACCTGCTTTGATCACCTGGCTTTGGCATTTGTTAACCATTGTCCCGGGCACGCCTGTCAATGGCAATTCAATATATCGTTGCCGGACTGGACTAACTGGATACGTAGGATAAGAAAACCGGCCGTTTTTCCTCATGTTTCCACATCGGGTATGTTTTATATAATATACTAAATGTATACAATATTGATAATATCATCAAGATTATTTAAACTCATTCTATGATTTAGAGTATTCAGGCAGGTTTACCCGATTGTAGCGCCTATTTTGGCCCAAGTTTTTAAAATGTAAAAAATTTGTCTAAAATTTTTTTAACATGTTAAGATGTCACGGGAAAAGAAAAAGTGTGAAATTGCAGAATAATAGGGGCTCGATGGCAGTATGGTGTATGTAGCGGGGTGTGTGTGTATGTATCGTGTGGTTTTGTACAGTGGTGGGGGTGTTGTCAGATGTGTGTGCGTGTATGTATGTAGTGTGAGGTGTATATGTGTATGTATGTGTGGGTGTGATTTCTGATTGTGGTGGATGTTTTTTTATAAGAATGCGTTAGCATGAGTATATATCAGATAAGTAAAGGTGATATATTGTTTATAATCACTCTAATTTTATACGTGTTAATTCCTTGTATATGGCTTTTTCATGTACAGATCTTGATGAAGGTCAATTGACCGAAAGCTTAGTAATAAAAAGGGTTTCAAAGTTGCTTACGTTTTCTACTGTTTGACCTTTCTCACGAATATAATACTATATGATGACAGACCCAATTAGCTACGGTAGAAGCACCTCTTACGCATATATAGAATATATATATATTATATATATTTAGTACAGTCTGTTCCACCGGAGTGGTTTGGCGGGCTATTGTGTTATTTGCGGGTAAGTATTGTGAATAACGAACACAATAGCCACGGGACCCACAAGCCCTACCATGCTAATCTTGCGTGAGATCATTGCCAACTCTGTTCCTGCCTTTTGTACAAGTCGCCCGAAGGGTGCTTCTTGACTCCGACTTGGCCGGTCTACATGGTAAGCCTTTGGGGTAAGTTGGCGTGGTTTGTTGGACTAGAGACTGGACGGCTCCTCTCTCAAGGGCGGGGGTCGTCACTAGCGTGGGGGCTTACGGCTCCTGTTCGTAGCAAAACCGTTTTCCCTAGGGTTACGGGAAGTCTTCAGATACCAAGCTGCTTACCGCGGGCGTTTATCGTGAGACGTCGCGGTGTGGTGGCAGGGACTACTAGAGAATTTCCTTCCGGGATATTAGTAGCCGGTAGTCCTGGGTAGCCGACGGCGGGTGTAACCAGAGTAGCTCCCCGTCAGGATGAGTTTCTAGGGATTCCCTCGCGGGGAAACGATGATCCCGTCCGAGCGAGCGGTGGCACCTTCCGCGGTTTCTGCCGAGTAGATTCAGCGCGCTGTGCAGTGTGGATATATATGGAGGATGTTCCCCGGGAACTCGGCCCGTTTCACGCACCGACGACCACGGTGGAACTGGTGCGGGAGCTAATCCTGGTTTAGCTGCGTATGCCATGCTGGGTGTGTCTGTTGATCAGGGTGGCCTTGGGATGTCTAGACAGTCGCTAGACAGCCCGGTCATGGTTAGCGCCCAGACAATGTGTCCATTGATCGGCTCAGACACTATTCAACCTCGGGACAATAGGGGCTTAACGGCTCAAGGATTCATTATCCTCAAAGTCTCGCAGGCTTGGCCGGGGGGTCTTAAGTGCGTGGTGATCCACCCGTATCGGTCGCTAACATGGCTCTCTTCCTCAACTACTTGCTGCCTCGCATTTGTCCTGGCACCCAAAGGGGGGGGGGGGGTGAATGTGCCTTGCCATGGGATGTGGCCTCACGGTGGCATGATGCCTATGGTGTTGTGGGATATGATGCGGGATGACCAGCACTGGGTGTGGCCTGGTTGTTATCAGGTACCTTCGGGTTTCCATACATAAACGCGGCAACTCGCCGAGGTGTATGGGCCGGTGGGTAGTTTGCCTTGTCACCCCAGCCAGATGGCGGCATAGCCATGCTCAGGCTGGAGGGTTAGGCATTTTGTGGGGGGATCCGTTTGCAAGCCACCGGTGGGTGCGGTTGTTCCGTACATAGTGTGAGCATGGGTACTCCCCCCTTCGGCTTCCGGTTTCAGGCTGACCTACTCCACTCCCGGTGGGGTTGCGGGCTTCTCGGGCGGAAGCTGGCCAGACGGAGTCGCGGATCTGGGTCAGAGCTGGATTCGTCGGGCGTAGGGTTTTTGCTGTGAGACAGGGTAGCTCAGCGGCTTCCGTTCTGTCTTCACAGGGCAAACACCAAAAGGGGATTCTTCTGATTCTTTCCACCGTGCATTACCCAGTTCTCCTGTGGTCTATGGACAAGTAGGCCATAACTGTGGATGAGGGGCCAGTCCGAGGGTCCTCCGTCTTTGCGGATTGGAGCGTTTTGAATCAGAAGCCTTATCAGCGGGGTTCAGGCTTTGTCTCTCCCGTGCAGACTCTTAGTGACAGCATTGGGATGCCATGATTTCTCTGAGGGACACGGGTTCCTCGTGCGGTGAAATCATATGGTAGATCCTTGATGGTAGCTGAGGCGGATTGTACTAGTCTGCTTCGCATCCCTTCTATGGATCCTGAACTGGCCACCCGCTGCTTACAGCTGGCAAGTCATCGCCTCAGGCGTACTCTCCCTTCTGAAAAGATGAGCTATGGCTATTGGGTTCGCGTTCGCGAATTCTTTAAGCCTAGGCTCATTTTCTCTGCTCATCTCAATCTTGGCTGGGCTCTTGATGGACGAGGGGTCTCTTAGCGGTGATCGCTCCAAGCACTGGTGCGACCGAACTTTTGGGCGGTGCTGTCGTCCAGCATAGTCAGTAGTTCGATGTCACATGCCGATGAGTCCGGTGCCTTTGCGGCGTGAAAATGTTCTGACATTTTTACCCAACAAGGTCCTTAGTGTGGATTCTTGTGAAGGACTCACGCGGCCCAGACTCATCTATTTGGTGGTGATTTCGTTTCGGTGGCAGGTTAACTGACTTTGTCAGGAAAGTGAACAAGCCATCTCCGAGAGACAGCAAGCGCTGTGTCTTCAAAGGGGAAGAGCAGAAGAAGCGCCAAGAGGGGACAAAGAAGACAAGATCTAACCCTTCTAAAACATCCTGCCAGTTCTTCAGCTCAGGCTTCTTCCACCAAGCCTGCTTTCACTCCTTCACCTGTTGCTCAGGGCGAGGCATATGAAGAGTGGGCGACTTTGGTCAGTACGGGTCGAACGGGCAAGCGGCCTTAAGAATACGGCAATAGTCACGGAAGTCAATCTGAGGGTGTGGCGGCCGCGGTCCACACCTTGAAAGTTGTTGGATCAGTCACTGGTGGTTCATACCGCGGGGGTGGAAGCTTGAGAAATTTGCCCGGGTTTGAAACAAGTATACTCCCGGGCGAGTGGGTTCAGAGCGTGGTTCGTCGGGATAACAACTAGAAATTTCAGCTCTCCCCTCCATCTCTCCCTCATCAGAAGGACACAGTGTACCGCTGTGTCCAGTTGAGACCGGTCCTTCTTGCCGAGGCGAAGGCGGCGCTCCTGAGGAAAGGAAAGGAAAGAGGCAATAATACCGGTCTATCCCCCTGTCAAGGGGGGCTCTGGTTCGCGTTTCTGTACCGGAGAAGTACGGAGATTGGGTTCAATACTGAATCTCATATCGCTGGACCAAGTTCATGCGGCTGATGGGATTAGTTATGGAGTCACTAGCCTCTGTCCTCGATTGTCCTATCAAGGGCACAGGGGCAACTTCTCTGACTTGGAGGATGCTATTTGTACGTCCATAAGCTTTCGAGTGCAAATGGTTCAGTTTCGGGTGCTGGGGCGGGACATACGAGTTTCATGCCTGCCCTTCGGCCCTGTCAACGGCTCTCGGGTTTACCCGTTGAGTTCTAGGCTGTGGGCGTATCTCAGGAGACTGGGGGAGTGAACAATCAGTAGGTATCTCGGAGATGCTGATCCATCGGATATCGGGATTCTACTATCCGGGATACTGCGTTGATGGTAGATACGTTATCCCGTCTGGGTTTTCATGTTGTTAATCACAAGAAGCCCAACTGTGGTTCACCTTCTAAACTCCTCTTCCGGGGAGGGTGCGAAGTGGATCTGGTTTCACGGGCTGGCTTGTTCCATCACAGCAGAGCGGGTGTTGCAACACCCTGCAGCTTGTGTAACGCTCTGACAGCGAGTGTCAGTAGCCGCGGCACGCGGCATTCAGCTCAAGGTGTGGGTTTAATGGCCCGCCTGGTGGACCTGGCTCCGTATGGTCGTTTCCATGTGCGAGTAATACAATTCCATCTTCTAGCATTTTCAGGGCAACAGTCGCCATCCTCTGTCTCACTCTATTCCGATGACTTAGCTCATCAGGGACAAGCTCGATTGCGGAAGCACCGTCCCAGCCTTGAGGCGGGCGGGATGGAGTTGCTGGTCGTCCTTCAGTGCACGTCTTGATGACGGACGCCTCGAAGGAGGGTCTAATTGCGTTACTTGGGAGACCTCCGGGTCTTCAGCGAGTGGTCTCCGAGTGAAGCGAATATCACAATCAACATGTCGAGCTCTGGGCGGTGTCCGTGCTCTTCAGAGATTCGAACAGAGTTGATGGGCTGCTAGTGTCACATTCCAGTGACAAACAAGCAGGGTGGAACTGCATCCCCCGCTTTGTCTTCCACCACCCGTCGAGTTATCGAGTGGTGTCGCAGCCGGAGCATTTTTGCTCAGAACGATCCACATAACCGGGACATAGAACATCCTAGCGAACAGGCTCCTCACGGGGCAGGAGGTTCGGGGACAAGGACCGTCAGATTGGTATCTGTTCTACTCAGGTGGTTCCGACGGGTTGTTTCAATGGTGTTTCACCCGTCAATCGACCTGTTCGCCTCGAGCGTCAACCGGCATCTTCCCGGTTTATTGCTCTCACCGAGCCTGCGGACGACGGAGGTTTGCGTTAGATGCTATGTCGATAAGCTTGGAGGCATGACAGCATAAGCTTTTCCGCCAATATCGATCATCCGTCAAAGTGATAGGAAAGAGTCGAACATGACCAGTGCGACCATCCTTCTAGTCGCGCCGTTTGGCCAAGACATCTGAAGTTAGGCCGATTGTGGACCGGCGCGGCAAGTCGTCACAACTTCTTCCTCAGATACCGGATCTAATCCGGGGGTGCCAGGCGGGGGAGACAGCCACCACTTCTCGTGGCCGCTGTAGGGAGACGCTTGAAAAGGGGGACTTTTCAAAGGGGCTGCGAACGTGCGCTCGGGGGTAGAAGGAACTCAAAGTTTACTATGGGCGTCTGGGTTTCCTGCATACCGGTGGTGCAGTGGGAGAGGTGTGTCTCTCCCACTCGCGCTCCTATAGCGGCCATTGCTGACTTTCCTTAGGGATCAGGTTCGATCTGGATTAGATGTTACAGGCCGGAGGTTACCGAGTCCGCAGAGTCATGGGATTCACCAAAGGGTGTCCAGGGGGTATACGCGTCTTTAAGGCAAGACGCGGAGACGCCAAACTCTGGAATAAAATGTACACTTGCTCGTCCCCTGATGTGCGTTAGAATTGTCCCTGCGTTGTATCCAATCTGTATTGGGATATATTTCAAAAGCGCCGTTCGAGCCAATGAAAACATGCGACTTTGAGAGAGAGATCTCTCTGAAGACGCTATTTCTCATTGCTATGGCTTCAGGGCGCCACTGCTCAGAACTTTACGCGCTGTCTGCGTGTGACCTAGTTCTGGCGCGGACAAACTGGCGCTGACCTGTACTAAAGCCTGGTTTCCTGGCAAGACGAACGCCCTTCTTTACCGCCAAACCGATTTTCCCCCGACGAGTGAACATGCGAGGCTGCTTGTCCGGTACGCACGTGCCTTATATCTGGACAAAGACAACACAAACCAAGTGGGAGCCACGGCTCAGCTTTTTCTGTCTTTCGCGGCGCATAGAACGCAGCCAGCGAAGGCCTACTCGACACTGGGTGTCGCTGTGAATGACATGCGAACGCCGTTGCAGAGGGCTGGGTCAAATGATCTCGCTTGCTCATCTGACACGGTCGATTGCGAGTAAACAGCTTTCGCCACGTGGTGTTTGAATAAGGGAAGCATGTCGGCGTCTATGGCAGCTGCGACGTTTTTTTCATCAATCCTATTATGGGACATTCACAGTCAGGAACAAAGAGCTAGCGTCCATTTTGCTGGTAGGTTCTTGAATTCGCAGCTAAATCCAGCAAAAAACACTAGGTAAGTCTAATCGGGAGGAGTTTCACGTAACGGTTCGTATGACTTAGGTGTGTGGTTGGTGTACTATGTACACTATTTTATACAGGGTAATTTCGCGATCTCGATCGACTGTTGGGTATGTAAAATTCATTCGTTCGGGATCGGGGGAATTTTCACGCTAAAATGTAGGTCCTTGACTCTATGGCCAAAATGGTATGGCTTAATTGTACCTCTGTCCACTGGTCCGTGCCAGTCTGGATGTTGATGCAAAGGGTAAATAAATGTACATCAAACATTGGGTTAGGTAAGCAACTCTCGTAATAAATGTCTCCCAAAGAAGTGTTTTACATATTATATAGATAGGTTTGCTTACATGTCCAATGTTGATTCCCGTCCCAGGACCCAGTCCCCTACAATGAGGCAATCAGGTGATTGGGGCGCCAAGGTCTTAAAAAGGGCGGGAGGTCATAGGTGTGCCAGTGTCACTATGACGTCATAGATTAGGGCCGGTCAGTTCTTTAGTGGGTGGTAGTTTTTTTTGGGATTCTTGCATCTGCCTTGAGGATGGATGCAATTTGTAATACATAAACATTGGACAGGTAAGCAAACCTTCATCATATAATATGTTAAAACACTTCTGTTTGAGACAAATTGTTATTTTGAAATGCATGTAAAATAGTTAATTTTCCAAAAAGGGTTGTAATAGGAATGAGAAAATATGATGAAAATGGATCTCTATGCACAACAAGTCCTGATAAGTCGTGGTCCACATGGAGACCGAGACTGAACTCTGAGTTTTAAAAAACACTCTGCTAGGTGTTCAATCGGGGTGGTTTTGACCATGTTGATGAATTCAGGGTTTACACTCAGAGGGTTTAAACAGGTTTATCCCCCTAAAAAAACTTGGGGGTGAAGCTCTCAAACTCCGATAACACACTGGAGTGTTTTGGAGTGTTGGCCGTGTGGAAAGCTTCGGGGTAGTGAGTGGAGATAGATAGCTTCGGGGGATAGTGAGTTGAGGTGACCTAGCTGCTGAGGTCATCTTGGGGGAAAAAGGACGGTGTTTGAATATCAGGTGGAAAAGTCCACAGCTTCCGGTATGCTGACTTCCGGTCTACACCCCGATATGAGAAACGGAGGAGAATGGTCTGGGGAATGATTTCAGGGTTTTGGCTATCATGTGGACACAATTTGGAGTGAAGTAAAATAATTGGATTAAATTTTCACCTTCGGAGTGTCAAACCCTTTTGTGACCGTGTGAACATGGCTATACAGGCAGTTAGGGATGAAGTTATACTCTTGTCAATCAAGCAATTTTGTATTGGTAAAGCAAAGTTAAGCTGTACTAGTGCAGTCTGAGTAATCTTTGCCCGCCACACATACCTGTGCCTCAGTCTTCACTTTGAAGTTAGCGCATATGGAAGAAGAACACAGCAGCAGCAGTGTGTATGCGTTGATGCGATATGCACATTTGCTGCTTGAGCCAATCAAAGGTGTATAGTAACAATGGGTATGATTGATTTAAAAAGCGTTGAGTAAGTGGTTGGGTAAAATTTTAATATGTTAATAATAGCTCTTAATATTAATGAGAATAAAGGTATTGATTTTAGCCTCTGCCTTATCTATTGTGTCATATCATATGGGCAACAGCATTTTTTGGCATAGAACAACTCAACTGCACCATATAGTTCTACTTAAAATAATGCTGTCACCTGTGTGATATGACACAATAGGTAACACAGCACAGGCTAAAAAAAATACCTTTATTCTCTAATTATCAACTTTCCATAAATATGTCAAATAATTTGTCCTAATTCTCTTTACAGCTATCTGTTCATATGGATTGGGACATGGAAAGTTTGGATGAATGCACATGTTACTAAAAGTCGAAGGAGCAGTTGTTTGAAATGTGAAAAGCTGAAATTTGTAACTGCAATAGTGAACCAACATCAAACACATCAAAATATTGGCCTGAGTGTGTAAACAACTGTAACATCTGTATTTCTGTGTAAAGCAGTTCAATGATTTTTTCGAATAGTTTAGCTTCCAAGGAATCCCTGGATAGAGCCCTAGCTTCTGTCAACATGGCCTCTGCACCAGGAAACAACTCCCCTTTTCCAGACGGCAAGAGTAAAAAACGAAAGAGCAAGAGAAATCGTGTGAAAGACAGCCTGGACAGTACGGTAACCAGTGTCTAATAATGCGTGTGCGGCCCCTGTTACCCGCCACTTAGAGTTCCATCAAGCAATGAAGGATTTTAAGGTGAGATCATAGAAATCTAGTTTTTCCTTGAAGTAAAAATTGCTAAAGTATGATCATTTTTTACCTTGATTTTATACCCACTTGAAAAAAAACCAAAGTGTGGCATTAATTATACAAACAAATGAATTTAGAAAGGCTACCAAGCTTGGCACCTGTCTAGGATTTAAGTCAGATAATTTGATATCCTCATATTTCCTTTGATTCAAAAGCTAAATCTGTGCACTATTGTGTGAAAATACTTCATATTAACTTTCATGATTAAATCACAAACATTTTTTTTCCAATTTTAAAATGCCTAATATGTCTTTTGCTAGTATAGCAATGTATCAACAAATATTGCCTTTCTTT